>PVKP010039955.1:0-19797 GCA_004027715.1 Plecturocebus donacophilus
ATAAACATCTAAATGATTATCACTGTTTACCAGTTTATATCTGTTTAGTAAGCTTTAACAAAAACTTTACTGAATCAGGAATCTAGAGTCATTTTGTTGCACTCTCAGCCTGCTGAATGACAATGGGGAAATCATTTACCAGCTTTTTCCCTTAGGTTTCCCAAAAAACTAGCAAAAGAAATAATTAGGCTCAAGGACCCTAAAACTCTCTTTCAGCACTAATCTATCATGGGCCTATGCTTTATGTAAACAGTTAAATTTTCCACATATCAACTGCAAGAGAAGAAGTGGTACTTCCCCGTGTCCCACATATTTAAAAGTGATCCAATGTGGTGTCTTGGCAGTTAGGTCCCTAGATTTATCTGACCATTCTAACTGTGCCTCTTTAGTCGTTCTCATCAACCTACAGAAATCGTTTTACTTCCTTTTGATAAGGCCAACTCCTACTCCATTTCTATCTACTGCAAAAGACTTTCTATCCTTTCTCTGATTCCAAAGTACCTGTATACATGCTCAAAGACTTTATTTTTCTTTTGCAGTCATATCCTTGAAACATAATTGTTAATATACCTTTCTATATGTAACTAAAATTCTCTTTCTGCCCTCTTTTGTTACTGAGGAAGAAATTAATAACAATTTTATTCAATATCAAACTAGCTAGTAAAGAACGCTTTCTCCAAAATTAGTGACAGCCTTTTCAGCTTATACAGTTAGTGGGTATAGTACATAGGAAATAATTGATTACTCCATTCACTTTTATCTTAAGTGGATAATTTCTTTGCCCAGGAAATTTCAGAGATGACTCCCACCCCAGTTTATTTCGTGTCTTATACTGCAAAGACTCCCACTAGGGAGCAGATGTTCACAAAATAATACATTTTTGGTACATAAAAGAATACCATTGCGTGTTACTGTATTTTATCTTTCTATACCCTAAATTCAAAACATTTTTGTCAAGAGGAGTATATTTGTTTTCTATGTTGTATAACAAAAAGCCACAATCTCAGTGGCTTACAACTTCACAGTTGCTATAGTTCAAAAGTCCAGGTGCAGCTTACCTCAGGTCGCTGTTCCAGGGTCTTACCATGTTGCAGGCTCGTCTGTGAAGAGCTCTGTTTCCAATCCCACTTTAGTTGTTGGAGAATTTATCTCCTTGTGGTTATAGGACTAAGTGTTCTTTTTTAAGATTTTTTTTTTCTGGCTGTTGACCAGACTACTTTAAGCTCCTAGAGGTCAGCGGCAGTTTCTTGTCACATGGCCCGTCCACAGACCCACCCACAACATGGCAGATTACTTCTCCAAACTCAGTAATAGAGTCTCTGACCTTAGTGGAAGCCTGGTCCTACTTTGGAGAACTTTCAACTGATTAATTCACATCTACATCCCTTGTGATCAATTCGAAATCAACTATTTTCAGTCAAGGGAAGGGAATTAGATAAAGATGTGAACATCAGGAAGTGGAAATTAGGGTTCACTGAGGAACACAGGGTTTATTTGCCACAAGAACTATTTTCATTTCATTTGTATGTCAAAATAATGCCCATTATTGATCTATTAACAAAAGTTCAGTTGTCTCATAAAGAAAAATAATTGTAATTGTATTACCTTGTGAAAGATGAGAGCTTGTGTGTGAACCTTGATAGAGCAATGGCAAGGTGATCTTTGCTTTCTCTTCCATTGCATACGGCTTTAGAAATAATTGAAGTACATAACTGAATTAACCGATGTCCATTTTAAATAGCATAACTCTTTTTGTCCATATTATGAAAGTTTCATTCTGTATAAAATTGATCTTTCAAAGTGTTTTTTATAAGTGTTTCATGTAGTTCCCATTGGTAGTTTTAGTTCTCTGTGACTTAAAGGTTTAAGTCTCCATGTGTATCCGTGTGTGTGTGTGTGTGTGTGTGTGTGTGTGTGTGTGTGTGTGTAATCAGTGCATATCTATGTGTAATCTTCTGGATGTATGATGAGATAGCTTTCCACGTTTTCTGGGAACAGGGATAAGCACTTTGTGTATTAGCACATCAGAGCTACACAATAATCATTGCAGCTAAGTAGTGCTATAACTAATTTTTAAGACAGGAGAACTCATGCCTAGATGAGTTAAGTAACTTGTTTATGATCATACTGAACCAAGATGTGTGCAGAATCTGGATTCAAGTTCAGAACTACCTGATGCTAGCTAGCACTTTCATTTTTTATTATTAGACTACAATAACTCAGGGGCATATATCATTCTCTCCATTTTATGAAGAAGGAAATCCACCTACTTGTCCAAGGTTAAAATGTCTTTCCCACTTACAAGAAGTACCTTGAGGCAAGGACTCTGTCTTGGCAGCTTTATATTCTCATCCTAGCACATAATAGTCGATGTATAGCCTGAAGTTGACCTAGGTCAAGATTTCGATCCACCTCTCTTTCTTTCAAGATCTTCCTATTTTTCCCTTCCAATCAGTATCTTTCTAAACCTAGCCTTTAATAAAATATTCTCTTGAATGACCTGTAATTTGTCCAGTGGATCAGGATTCAAATCTTTTTAATGTACTTGCTTTGGAAGCATGTTAAAGGGATTAATGGGTTTTGTGGAGAGTGTTTTCTGGGTGAATAAACTATTTTGTGAGCAATTTAGGAAGCACATTAATTCCTTGGGCCTGTGTGAATAGTACTTCAGCTAAGCAAATGGTGCCCTTGTGGCCTCCAATTTAATGAACTTCCCAAATATGGTTGACTCACCTCTCTGGCAAGATCATTGATAAAATGATTTGAACCATTATGAAGGAGAATTGATAAAACTCAAAGGATCAAAATGTAAGAACACATTCTGAACTAAAGGAAGTGACCTTCAATGAAGTTCAAGTTCTCCAGGAGAATTCAGCAATTAACCTAAGATTGTTTCTCACATGATTAAGAACAAGGCACAGAACTGTCACCTAAGGCATATGATGTGATTACCTTGAAAAGAGATAAAGAATGACCATTTTCGTTACTAAGGTTTTTTAAAAAAATTATTTTTAGTGTTTTCTGTTACAGCTGGGATAGCTATGCATACTCAAGCAGAGAATCCAGGGATTCAGTTTACTGATAATCAAAAGCAACATTCTAATACCAGATTTACAATGATAAACATTTTTCTACTAGTTTCATATTCTAGTAGCCAGAACTAGCTAGACTTTTTTTTTCAAACTTTCCACAAATTATAAGCATCCTTTTACTTGTAAAGGTCCCGAAAGCAGTGCATATTTGTCGTGATAGAATTGTGGCACATATCCCAACTGCTGCTCACACCTTCCCCCAGAAACTTGAATGCTGGCATTCTCTCCAGTTTGCACTAAAATTAGAATTACTTAGAGCTACTTTGTAAATTTCTACTGAAATTTATTTTTATTTTCATTGTGAGATCTTACCTAAATTAACCAAATTTTTTTATATCCACATGAAGCCCTGAAGCATATAAGCGTCCTTCAAATTCTTATTTAACTACAAAAGTGACAAATTTTACCTATTGCTATTTTTTATTGGTTACTTAAATAGAATAGTGCAATATCATTGCTAGTGAATCAACATTCTGTGAGAATGAGATGAGTCAGCATAATCATGTGCTATGCTATTTTATTGATGAGCAAGCCAAGATAAAGAGCAGCAGTGACTCCCAATGTCAAACACATCAGCCAAAGGACAACTTGAAAACCCTGATTCCATGAATTTGCCATCCATTTGCTTAATGTGTTGAGTCAAACTGCTTCTCTTTAAAATCTGAAATTAGTTTTCCACGTATTTCTAGATTTAATGGTAGAGCTAGAACCTGCTGTGTTTCATGGGATAGATTTTAATATGATGATGATAGTGATGCCACACATACTGGTGAAATCTTCTCATTTGAAGGAAACACTTCATATCAACTATAAAAACTTATATTTTACAATGTTTTTCTAACTTTTAGAAGGCACAGGTTTCCACATTAGGGGGTACCAAATGGTGTGAGATAAGGAAGAGGAAGGAAAAAAAGAGATGATAGTAAGGGATGAGAGGTCCCTATCCTCTCCTTATACCTTTTCAATGAGAGATGCTTTTAAAGCTCTAGGTTAGGGAGCTTCCCATGGGAACACTTTTGATAAAGAGTTCCTATGATAAGAAAATGTTTGAAAACTACAAATGCATACTGAGGTACAGTATCTTTTGCCTTTTATGCTGATGTCTTGAAACATGTATGTCATTTTTATAGATCTAGAGATTATGGAGATCAATGGAGAATTCAATCTGAAGATTATAATAAAACAGATTTTATAACAGAGGGTTTCTTATGAAAACACAGCTGCTTTTAAATTTGTAATAACAGATATATTGATGACCTACACAATTTTTTTTTTTGAGACAGAGTCTCACTCTGTCGCCAGGCTGGAGTGCAGTGGCATGATCCCGCTGACTGCAACTTCAGCTTTTCAGTTTCAAGCAATTCTCCTGCCTCAGCCTCCCAAGTGCTGGGACAACAGGCACACACCACCACACCCAGCTAATTTTTTATACTTTTAGTAGAGACAGAGTTTCACTATGTTGGCCAGGATGGTCTCAATCTCTTGACCTCGTGATCCGCCCACCTGGGCCTCCCAAAGTGCTGGGATTACAGGCGTGAGCTACCGTGCCCGGCCCACAATTTTTAAATTTGAGCAGCCAATGGAAAAGAATCCCCTAAAGATCTCTACACATTAGTATCCACTCAACTGTGTTTCAGAAAATCACTGTTTTTTTTTTTATTTTATAGTTTGAAATCAATGTGATTAAAGAAAACAGTAGTTATAATTCTAAATTAAAGGTGTCATGCTAAAATCTTGTAGAAAATATTGTCATCGAGTCAATCAATATATCAATATTGAAGGAATACTTACTGAGCACTTAATGTGGAATAATGTGGCATTCTGTACTCTAGGGAATGGACATGAGCAAATAAAGAACTCCTAACTTCATAGAGTTTAGATTATGTGGGGACAGCAGGCAGAAAATTGGAAAGTGGGTGAAGCAGACACTGGCCAAACTCTCTCGATAATAACTAGGATGGTCAATATTAGTTTCATAATTAAGGAACATATATCAAGCAGCCTTCAACAACCTTATAGCAATACAAGTCTTATGGAGATGCACATCATTAGCAACAAAGGGTAGCACCTCAGAGATGATGAGGCTTGTCACGCTGGATAGCTCTTCATCCACAGTAACCTGACCTTCACTTGCAATTACATTCTCTATACTTTTTATTCCCTCTGCCTAAGCTACTAGTTCAGTTCCTTATATGGGAAAAGAGTTTAATGGTGTACTAGTTGATTTTCACGTTGCTGGTAAAGGCATATCTGAGACTGGGCAATTTATAAAAGATAGCGGTTTAATGGACTTATAGTTCCACTTGGCTGGGGAGGCCTCATAATCATGATGTAAGGCAAGGAGGAACAAGTCACCTCTTAATTGGATGGCAGCAGCATAGAGAGAGCTTGTGTAGGGAAACTCCTGTTTTTAAAACTATCAGGTCTAGTGAGACTCATTCACTATCATGAAAATAGCACCAGAAAGACCCACCCCCATAATTTAATCACCTCCCACTGGGTTTCTCCCATGATCTGTGATACATGGGAATTGTGAAAGTTACAATTCAGGATAAGATTTGGGTAGGGACACACCCAAACCATAACATTCCACCACGGCCCCTCTCAAATCTCATGTCCTCACATTTAAAAACCAATCATGCCTTCACAACAGTCTCTCACATTCTTAATTCATTTCAGCATTAATTCAGAAGTCTACATTCCAGCATCTTATCTGAGACAAGGCAAGTCCCTTCTGCCTATGAGCATGTAAAATCAAAAGCAAGTTAGTTACTTCCTGGACAATGTAGTTATGGACATTGGGTAAATATAACCATTTTAAACGGGAGAAATTCGCCAAAACAAAAGGGCTAAAGGCCCAATGCAAGTCCAAAATGCAGCAGGGCAGTCAAATCTTAAATTTTCAAAATGATCTTGTTTGACTCCATGTCTCACATCTGGGTCATGCTGATGCAAGAGCTGTGTTCCCATGGTCTTGGACAGCTTGGCCCTGTGGCTTTGCAGGGTACAGCCTCCCTCCTGGCTGCCTTCCTGGGATGGCTTGGGTGTTTGCAGCTTTTCCAGGCACATGGTCCAAACTACAGTGGATCTACCATTCTGGGGTCTGGAGGATGCTAGCCCTCTTCTCACAGCTCCACTAGGCAGTGCCCAGTAGGGATTTTGTGTGGAGGCTCTGACCTCACATTTCTCTTCTGAACTGCCCTAACAGAGGTTCTCCATGAGGGCTCTGCCCCTGCAGCAAACTTCTTCCTGGACATCCAGCTGTTTTCATACATTCTCTGAAATCTAGGTGGAGGGTCCCAACCTCAATTCTTGACTTCTGTGCATCCTCAGAGCTCAGTACCATGTGGAAGCTGCCAAGGCTAGGGGCTTATACCATCTGAAGCAGTGTCCTGAGCTGTACCTTGATCCCTTTTAGCCACAGCTGGAGTGGCTGGGACGCAGGACACCAAGTCCCTAGGCTGCACACAACATCAGGGCCCGGGATTCAGTCCATTAAACCATTTTTTCCTCCTAGGCCTCCTGGCTTGTAATGGAAGGGGCTGCCATGGAGACATCTTCCTCATTTTCTTGGCAATTAACATTTGACTCCTTGTTACTTATGCAAATTTCTGCAGCCCTTAAATTTCTCCTCAGAAAATGGCTTTTTCTTTATTTCATCATCAGGTTGCACATTGTCTGAACTTTTACACTTTCCTCTTAAACGTAAGTTTTAATTCCAAACCATATCTTTGTGAATGAATAAAACTGAATGCTTTTAAGAGCATGCAAATCATACCTTGAATGCTTTGCTGCTTAGAAATTTCTTCCAACATATATCCTAAATCATCTCTCTCAAGTTCAAAGTTCCACAGATCTCTTGTGCCAGGGAAAAATGCTGCCAGTCTCTTTACTAAAGTACAGCAAGAATCACCTTTGCCCCAGTTCCTCATAAGTTCCTCATCACCATCTGAGACCACCCACCTCAGCCTGGATTTTATTGTTCATATCACTATCAGCATTTTGGTCAAAACCATTCAACAAATCTCTAGGAAGTTACAAACTTTCTCACATACTCCTGTCGTCTTCTGCGCCCTCCAAACTGTTTCAACCTTTGCCTCTTACTCAGTTCCAAAGTTGCTTCCACATTTTCTGGTATCCTTAAATACCCACTCCTGGTGCCAATTTACTGTATTAATTCTTGCACTGCTAATAAAGACATACCTAACATCGGGTGATTTATAAAGGAACAGAGGTTTAATGGAGTCGCAGTTCCACGTGACTGGAGAGGCCTCACAATCATGGCTGAAGGTGAAGGAGAAGCAGAGGCATGTCTTATATGGTGGCAGGCAAGAGAGTGTATGTAGGGAAATTGCCCTTTTTAAAACCATCAGATGTCATGAGACTTATTCACTACTATGAGAATAGCACAGGAAAGACCCATCCCCATGATTCAATTATCTTTTACTGATTCCCTCCCATGACGTGTGAGGATTACGGGAGCTACAATTCAAGATGAGACTTGGGTGGGGACAGAGCCAAACCATTTCATCCAGCATCTGGGACTATTTTAGTTGGATTAAATGAATAGAGTAAATGAATGGGCTAAATTTAGTCCATTCAGGATAAAAAGTGTAAGAACAATGGTATAGTCAGTGACAACAATATTATATCTCAGATACCTTGCTCAAACTTGGTAAACAGAAAATACAAGGTTTAAGAGACCCATAAGTAAAACATCTATAATGTGAAACCCTTTTGTTAGTGCTTTACAATATATAATTGCTGATCTAACATTCTTGGTGGGAGAACCTGTTTTGAGCAGCTCACTTCACTATACAAACAGAATTTTTTTTTCAGGATTGAATTTTCCTGATTGTTTAACATAATAATTTAGATCAGGAGGTATTCAGCTGAAAATCTGAGGTCTACATGAAGATGTGCCACCCAGATTTTATTTGAAGGAAGAACTTGCTGCAGCTGTCTAATGTAAATGTCTTAAACCCTATGTGAGAGGGGGCAGTTCCTGAAGTACCTAAAAGGGCTCGATATACTAGTATTGCATCTCCAAGAAAACACCCACTGCAGATATTAAATAGTATTACGTGGATGAAATACAGCTTTCTGCATTTTATAAAATCTTATGAGTAGGCTGAAAGAAGTAATTCCTAATTCCACAAAATAGCGTATGTAAAGCACCCTCTGAGTGCCTGAACATGGAAGGTTATTTTAATCACTAGGTAAATAATTCCCAGGTTACAGGTCCTGCCTGCAGTCAGTATTGAGGATACAAAGATAAATGTCAGGTACTCTAAGGAAGGAATTAATACATAGAGAAATAACAAGACTAACATCTATGTGTGCCCAGTAAGTATTGTTTAGAACTGAATGGCAGAGAAATGTAAACGAGAGTTTCGTTTCCCCTAAGATTTCAAGTTTCTGTGCTCAAGGATATAGCTAGAGAGCACTACCCCACAGAAACCAAGAAATGATAACAAAAACAATACATAGTACCATCTCTGCAGATTACTAGGAGGAGATCTCCCAATTTATTCAATTTGCACAATTATTTTTCCCACAGACTTTGTTCTCCTCAAACAGAAGCACCTTACAAACTAATCACTTAAGTAAGTCACTCTGATGTCTTTCTGACACAGGAGAGGATTTGTGTACACTTTCAAACTGTTCTTTTTGTTTCTGCTGGGGACAAGATAATGTACCAGTATTGTGTCCTAACAAAGAAATCTAAATCCATTCACAGGCATAAAAAATTTGAATGCCAGATCCAGACGAGGCATGACAGTGTTTGGGAAATCTGTAGATAGACAAATATTTAGATATATAACCCGCTATTAGAACTAGCTACATAAATTGTGGGGCACAGCACAAAATGAAAATGTGGACACCTCTGTTCAAAAATGGTTAAGAATTTCAAGATGTCAATAGGAGAGCATTAAACCAAGTGAAGAGTCTTAAGCATGGGGCCATAACCCTAGGAAGCTGCATTGCCACTGTCCTTCCCATCCACTAGTAGAGAAACCAAGTCCATTTTGTCTACACACATGGGGACTGACACAGAATAGGCACTCAACAAATATATGCTAAATAAATATATATGCTGACTATAATTTATACTTTACCTATCACATCCAACTTACTAATGAGGGGGGATGTTTAGATGGTATCATCTGAATAAGGAAGGCTGAATTTTCCATTCTTTGGACAATGCTGAAGGCTTTCAAGTTGTCCTAGTAACAGTTTATTCTGATCTTACTTTTCTCCCCTTTTCCGTCAGTATTTTGTAGCCAACTCAGAATATGTCACACAGTTGCATGTATATACATAATACATAGTGTATGAGTTTTTGTAAAATAGATGAACTACAAAAAAAAATAGAAACACTAACAACTTTAGAATTAGGACAACACAGAAGGAAATATGAGGCAAGACCAGAGAAAAAGGTAATATGCAGGAATGTAATTGATAAGATCCAATATAGTAAATAAACAAATACATATAATTGGCTCTGAGATTCCCAAAAAACAAAACAAAGAAAGTTATTATTAGCTGAAAACTTTTTATTGTTTATAGAAATAAAGTTGTAGTAAATGTTTTAAATAAACAGGACTTGTGGGTCCACTTATAAGCAACATGTTGTTTTGTTTTGTTTTTCTGTGGGGCAAAAATTATTTCTCTTCCCCTGAGTGGAAATTAGGATATGTCTCATTAAATCTGAAACACTACTAGGTGATAAAAGGTCCTCCAGTCAGTAATTTAAATGTCTAGTCTAGTAATTTAAATGCCTAAAGGAGTTAATATGTCAAACTTTCTCAAAGTTATAGCTATGCCCCTCACCAGTTTGCACAAGCTGTAGGCTGACCCCATGCAGTGGAAAGGAGGTCACAGTTGCCGTCTGCTCTCTCTTCACCTATATGCTGCTTTTTTTCTCTTCTCAATCATGCTAATAATGGTCACTGATTCTTCCAGACTATGTTATCCTTAGACTCAGATATGAGAGCTTTTACCCTTGACCCCATGCTTTCGAGAGCCTCATGTTTGCTGTCTTCTTGTCCTGCTCTGTCACATGAGACAGAGAAATCATCCAGATCAAGGAGAAATATACCTTTTCAGAACTGACGGTCCTCTAACCCCATTATAATTGGAATATCTAGGACCCTGGCATTCTTTGGCCAAGTGATGCCAGCCCTGATTCCATGTTATCTAAAGTGCTCCTCTCTCGAGTTTGCCCTCCCAAGGACAGGGCTGCTCTGTTGATGTGAACACCTTTGGCTTGATGAGTGGCCAAGGGCCAGCTGTTCCTGACATTATGTATGAAACTTGGACATTTGGCCTGTGGTATTCATATGTGTGTTTATGAGACTTCATGTGGTACTGAAGGAAGCTGGAGTAAGAAGAGAAGGGAGACAGACTACAAGCTCTTCCAAAGGTCAGGAGGCCAACAGTGAGTTCTCCGTATGCTGTTAATTTCCAGCATTGGACTAAAATGGATCTAGAAATTTTAAATTCAACTCTAGCCTGGCAGATATTTAGGAAGGCATATTTGTCAAGTAAGAGAATAGAGCATTGTTGTTGTTGTTCTTTAAAAGAGTGTGTGTGTGTTAAAATTCATAGCTAAATTTTTAGGCATAGGATGCTGCTTGGGTCCCTCAAACAGTAGGAGTGAGTCTGGCTCCAAGGTCAGTTGAAGTAGGTATACTAGACAAAGGGGAAAAAAAATGTTTCTTACTTGACTAAAACTTTTTAATTTTATATCAGGCTCTGTGATTCTTTCTCATGGGTGTTTCAAAATGACAGATTTTCTTATGGGACAATTTGTGAGCTCTCAGATCCTTTGCATCACTGGGTAAAGGACATATCTGTTAAGGACAGTGTATGCATATTTCCATTCAACAAATAGTTGGGTTACTTTGCCCCTCAAGGTGTTCTTGGTCAATCTCTAACACAGCTCCATACTAGCTCTCCCTTATAAGTGGTGTACATCTGGCCCACAGTAAAATTTCATAAATATTTTGCTCTGACAACATCTGGCCTAATATGGCCATCTCTCTGCTGTTTCATGACAGAATGATTAGCCTTTCAGTCTCTTGTCCTTGAGATTTCCTTGGCTAGGTAAAACTCCAGTAGACTGTCTTCCACATTTCCGGAGAAACATTTATTTCTCCCAGAGGTCTCTTCAAAGTTTTCCTTTTTTGAATCAAGATGAAGGAAAAAGCTCACTAATGGAATAGGGTTTCATACCACCAACTCTCTCAAAATAATTATCCTTTAACATCTAACTTCCCAACCTCTTCATATCCTCAATGTGATGAGGGAGTTAAGAGTTGTGAAATAGGCTTTTTAGAAATGTATTTTTTAAGTCATCCCTTGTGATCTTGAACTTCGATTTAATATATGACATACATTGTCTTGGGACTTCACTTGAAATTGAGAATCAAATAATTGCATTTAAGTTTTTTTTTTTTTCTGCAAAGACATAAGCCTTATTCTTCAGGAGAAACACAGATTATTTTTCTGACCCTAAAGTCTAAAAATAGAACACAGTTTGTCATATAAGGGATTGTACAGTAAATAAAAACAACAGTGATATTAATAATAGCAGCTAACATTTAACCAAATACAACTTGAAAAAGTACAAATCAGAAGAAATTTGTAGAAGTCCAACTGTGTATCCTGTCATGTGAAAGGGGGACTATTTCATGAAAGATGGTACAGGGAGGTCAGCAAAGCCCTGGAAGTTCTTTACAAATTTTGTGTATAAATGTTTTTGTGCATTTTTCTGAGTAAAGGGCCTTTTGCTTATTGTTATTCTTACAAATACAGTCACACCAAAATGGATAAAACATTGAATAAAAAGATGTCAGGATCAGCATTGCTCATATAAATTATGGAGCCTTACCATAATTCTCAGCAGATGAAATGGTCATCAATAAAAATAGTCAAAAGATCAATAGATGTCAGAACTAGCTGGAGCTAAATTTCTGCCTCTTTTTGTAAAGTGGGTTTGCACTTTTGACTTACTTGTGAAAGTTATTACAACTTTGAATGCTCAGTTGCTAAGCAGAAACCCTAAATCAATATTTGCCATGTCCTAGGAATCACTTCTTTCTCTCTCTAAAATATTCTAGTTGATTTTGATAAATAAATAGGTTTAAGAACTACTCTTTTAGAATCCTGTTTCTCAATTGTATAGAGTAAGTAAAAGAAAAAGCAACAAAATTATTGAAACACCTAGAGAGTTTTATTAAACTATACATATCAATTCACTTTCCCTACTAATAAATGAAAAAGGCACTCCAAGAAGATCAGTTAAAGGACAATAATAAGAATTTAAATCAGAGTGTATGGGTGCATAAGGCAATGAGAATGGAAAAGAAAGGATGTGTATTTAAGATTTTATTCACAGTGTTATTAATCTGAGAGATTAAACTTTCATGATCTCTAACATCCCACTATATGACCCTAATACTGAAGATAATATGTTCAAATTAGATAGAATATTTGAAAATAAACATTGACCTCAAAATCTCTTGTGTTTGTGAATTTAAAGGAATGTTTTTCAAAGGCATTAAAAAATTAGTGAAATCCTGAACTTTTCCATTTTGAAATGCCCACTTAAAGATATATTTAACATGATAATGTTTACTCTTATACATTAACTAAGCAAATTTGTTATTTTATATAGTCATGAGGTATTTCAGTATTTTTGAGCATTTTGTATACTTTTAAACAATTATTCCTTTCATGCATTCAGATACTCACATAAAGACATTGAATAGTTTTCCCACTAATGATTATCAATATTTCTACTCAGAGATAAAAAGTGTAGTATAATTAAATTGAGTGTATTTAAACTTTAAAATAGTGCACTCTGAATAATACTGAAAATTCTCCTCCCTTGACTTTAATAACATTTTTATTCATCTTATCTTACTTCAAAGTGAAGCCTTTTTCTCTTACAATAGTATTAATTCTACCAGTCACTAGAAGTCTACTCATGGGCTGCAAAGTGTAAAAAACTCTCTGTAAAAGATACTTCAGGATTTTACCCTATATGTCACGGACATCTATGTGATATTTCAAATCAAGCAGTTATTAACTACCCATAAAAATCTGATTCATACAGACATATCATCATAGACAAGTAAACGTAAGCCTGCCATTTGCTTTCTTGTTGTTTTATCACACTGAAAACTACTTAAAATGGGTGATTGAAGGAACTGCATAAATTCTACTTAGATGAATGATTCAATTCCCATCAAAAATAGAGGGCTAACCAAATGAAAATGCATTTTAATAGCAGCAAAATTCTAACAGTTCATTAGATGGATATTAAGTGCATAAAAACATGTCATTATGATACAAATTCTGAACTCTCACCAAAATGTTTCACTCTTCTGTATCAGCCATGCTCACTCTCTTTGGACCCAATTTTTCCTTATTTGGGATGGAAATAAAGGGTAGAGTGATGGAGTGGGAGGGGATGAATTGTATGATCTGAGGTGTTAACCTCTCTGATTCCAAAACTTCATGCGTATCTGGAAGCTACGGAGACATAGTTGTGGCCCCTGACTTGTTCTCCTTGCCCTATGAAAGTGGTTGGCTTCACACAGAGAACGAGTTGCTAGAATGCTGAATTCCCTAAATGATAAAGCCAAAATCATAGAATGGGGATAGACTGAACCAAAAACACTTGGTTCTCTCTAGTTAAATATTTCATGCCTGATCTGTTGCAGCTTATTCAACGGAAAGAAAAATTATTTCTATGTGGTTTCTTTTATTTCTGGATAAAGCATTTCAGGTACTTGTTCCTCAACTTGTGGTATTTGAAATATGAATTCTGAATTTGAGGCTTATCCATAAAAACACATTGACTTTCACAGAGGTCGACTGGTGAATTCTAATACAGGAGTAGAAACATTTACTTACATTGTGTTCACAGCTGATAAACTGCAGTTGTTAACAGTTTGTTAATTAAATCTTAGTTAAGCTTTGTCCTTCCTGCTTGAAAACAGGAACTCTTAACATTTCAGGCTGCAATTTGCATGCAT
The DNA here is from genome assembly GCA_004027715.1 of Plecturocebus donacophilus. Classification (NCBI taxonomy): domain Eukaryota; kingdom Metazoa; phylum Chordata; class Mammalia; order Primates; family Pitheciidae; genus Plecturocebus; species Plecturocebus donacophilus. Next base: position 14,141 of record PVKP010039955.1, read on the forward strand.
CAGTCAACACAAATGCTGAACGAAGTGCTTGTTTAGGTAATAAGATAAGGAGGTGCCCTCTCCACATTGCAGCTCTGACCGCCTGAGAGGCAACATTTCCCAAGATTCCCAGCTGCTGCTTGTTCAGGCAGCTCTGTGGTTTGCGCTGCATATTAATTTCTGTCCGACACGGGAATTCAATTTGTACTGTACATTTCATTTCTTCACAGATTTAGATTTATTTCATGTTCTCTGCTTTTAATTAACTCTCTGGCACAGCTGCTGGACAGGATAGAAAAACTCATTGCTCTCCCTGTGTTATGAGTACACCACCAATCATTTGCCACTTAGATGGTGGTGCAGGAGCTATCAGTTTCTATGGCAACCAGAGCCGTGGTGATTGATTCCTTGCCAGTATGGCATCACCACAGGGAGTGCAGCTTGTGATTTTTGTATGCTCACAACATCCATCTAATTAAAACAGGATTATGGAATCATCCCAGTCTATGTTCAGCAACTACACTGCAATCCATTTATGTAAATGTCAACACTATTAAATACAGTGGTCAGAAGATGTTTGTGAAGAAATACTTGCTTTATTCTTTGGTTGTGCATTGGGAAGTGAGGGCTCAACCACCTGGTTTTGGCCATTATATTCTTTTAAATGGTAGCCTTCAACCAGGCACAGTCATTTTGTATTCCAAAATCATATGAAACAAAGCCAAATGGTTACATTTCGATTGATGCAATGCTTGCTAACTCTAGAATGCAATACTAAGCCTGACTTGGAAATTGGCTAATTAATTTAGTGTGTATGAATTATTTATTCATCAAAAGCTCTTAATTCACGTGATTGATTTCTCTTTCATTGGTCTCCCTTGAGAGCAGGACATCCTTCTGCTCTCATGATTTTCTTCTCACAGAGCATTCCTCAAGTCCTTTAACAGTTGCTTGGGATTTGGGGAAAGCTTACCTATCAGGTGAGATAAAAGACGCAGTTTTCAGAGTTGTGCATGGAGACTCCAGATGAAAAAGGCAGCTCAGGGACTTCATGAAAGGCTAAATGAGTAGGCAAGCCCTTCAGAGAATTGTGAGCTGTATATGCAAAATAAAAAAGGACAGAGGGTGACAGATCAGTTAGCAATGTTGCCTCATACATCAGTTTTTGCTGGATAAGACTGACAAAATATTCTGTTAACCTGAAAAATGACAATCTGCACTCCTAATGGCTTCATGTCCCTGTGCATTTCATTTTCTAATGTATTTCTATGTTATAGAAGCTGCTACTGTGGCATATATAAGTACGTGCTGCATAGTATTGTGTATTCACTGTCAAAACCCTATTCATTTTACAGAATTTTTTCCCTTGCCTTCACAAATATTATATGAAGAAACTGCACATTCAAATGATACTGTCAGAGATACTTCTGGTTAAATTTTAATTATTAGTACTATACTTCCCAAAAGTTTCATGACATTTCAGAGTTCTCATGAAATGACAGTAAAATTACTCCCAAAGCAGGTAATTCATAAAATGACAAAAATCTATAAAACATTTTGACTAGGGAAAAAAAAGGGATTCTAATATCAGCCAGGATGTGATGATTGGTTGAGACAAAACTGATGGAAAGAGGAGTGCTTCACTGAACACAGCTTTTAAAATAATACTGTTTTTTGATTGTGGTTATCACTAAGAGTATATAACTAAATAGTGGGTGTAACTCAGTATTTTCTTTGTCTGGGGCATGCAGGTATGTACCTATTCTAGATATCAGCATGTCACACTTAGAGTTACATTGTACACCATTCATTGCTAATGTGTTAAGCAGTGAAGGTGATGAGCATGCATTTTACCTACAATGGTAACATCATTCCATCGTAATGTCTACTGTACCTTCAGATACTATGCTACCACCAGTATTCCCTTTGACCCTCTCAAAAAACATTAACTCACACAAATAAATCCAAAATATTTTTGAGCATTTCTTTTTACAAAGGGAAGAATTATATATTATACAATGCAAGATATTTTTGGATAATTTTGAGGAATTTTGAGCAAGAAATTAAACTCATTAGCTAATTATTTTTCCTTATTTAACCTAAAAAATCCATCTTCCCTTAAGTTTTCCTTTTTTTAAATGAAGTAGCATGTTCTGTATTACAAAAATAAAAGGAATATTTTAGAAATTTGTATAGCTTAATTTGTATAAATTCTAGATACCTTCACTAAATACTTGACTGATAAAAATATAACGACATAAGCTAGAACCCGTAACATTTTAAGCATATTATCTCTGGATCTATACACACCTCATGTCTTCAAAAATCATATTTTATTACAATGTTACAATATCAATATCTGCATTGTGCATAGGCAGAAAATGATGTTTCCCTGAGTACTCACAAAGCTTATCTACTACATGGTTAGAATATGTTGCATAAAATTTTTAAAAACTATAGAAAGTGATAATAAAAATATATTTCAGAGCCTAGACTGCTCTTGAAAAATATAAAACACTTTTTTTCAGAAAAATATCACAAAGATTATTTAGATACCTGTTTATTTTATACATTTTTATGATTCATGACTTTTTTGATGGCATCAAATTTTCAAAAATGAAAATATGTACTACTTTCAAAGAAAAATCTTTTTTGGGAGTTTAGTTTTTATGTTTTCTATCGCAAAAGTGGAGTAAGTAAAATATTGAGTCAAGGACTTGATTATGCTGCATTCCAGATGGCTGGAGACATACTTGACAGTGCAAGTGTCATGTTAATATGACAGCAAATTTGTGTGTGTGTGTGTGTGTGTGTGTGTGTGTGTGTGTGTGTGTGTGTGTGTGTGTGTGTGTGTGTTTGTGTGTTTAGGTTGATGGAATGTAGGGAGTCATTACCTGCCTATCCACATAGAGGGAACAGTTGGCCAGCTAAAGATCTATACCTTAGAAGTACACAGACTTTATTCAAGTTTTGATCGTCTGTAAAAAATAAGAGGTATGTTATCATCTTTTTTTCGAAGTGTAACAATTGATTAAAAAGGAAAATGCATTCTTTGCAATTCAAATAAATGTTATCAATGCAAATTTCACTCCAGATACAGTTCAATTGAATCAAGCCAAAAAAAAAAAAAAAGTTTCCAAACTGAATTGTTTCATATGTTTTCTGGTTTCCTTTCATTTTTCTACAACTGTTGGCATTAAGCTGAATGGATCATGGAAATATGAGCCCGAGAATAGCCAGTGGCACCTCTTAAAAATCTGGAAAAAGTAGAATAAGACATGTATAGATTAATGCTTGAGTTATATGAGTTAAATAAGTAAATGATAAATAGGTAGATGTATAAACAATAGGTTAAAAGAGAGATTAGATAGATAAATAAGTGATAGAAGACCACAGGTATATGATATAAAGTGTATTTTTATTATGACACCACTAAAAATGTTTGACTGCCTCTAATATAAATGAATAGGAAAGCATGGGTTTATAGACTGGGTATACCAGCCATGACTTGACCAAACACATAATATTTACTGCTTATTGACTCCATTGTGTTAGGTGCTATAAAACAGTGACATTAATTTTTTCATTTAAATATTGCAATATCCCTGTAACATAGGTAGTTTATCTTCATTTTACAGATGAGAAAACTAAGAGAAGTAACGTAATGTGTTTATGGTCACACCAATAGTCTACGGCAAGCTCTAAGTGAAAACTGTTGCTATTATATTTCATTAATATCCAGGATGTGCATAGATCTGGAAGCATTATAAGAGACCCTGGAATACGCCAAGAACCATCAACATGATTCTAGAAAATCCTGTAACAATCTGAGAAAACTTAAGTGTTTCTAGCATACTCCCTAGATTTGTTAACGTATGCTAAACTCTGCAGGTGACTCATTCTTTTCAGTGTTGTCCCAGACTCCAGAATCATAGCCAGGATGGTTTGAGTTATTTTGATAGAATTCTACCAGCCAGATAAAACAGATACGGGCCAAACATGAAGACAGCAATGCCTCAGAAAGTGTTATAAGCAACACTTAAATCATTTATATATCTATTTATTGTATATATTTAAGGTATACAGCATCATGTTTGATATGCATATACAAATAAAAAGGCTACTATATGTAAGTAAATGAACCTGTTCATCCCCCTCTATAGCTACCTTTTGATTTTTCTGGTAACAGTACTTACAATCTATACACATATTAAATTTTCAATATATAATAAAATATTATTTAATATAGTCTTTTTGCAGTGCATTAGATCTTTAGAATTATTCATCTTACATAACTGCTTATTTCTACCAACATCTCTCCATTTTCTTCACCTCCCTGCCACTGGAAAACACTTTCAACGTTTCTTTTTAGATTTCACATATATGTGAGATTGTGCAGTATTTTCTTTCTGTTTCTGGTTTATTTCACTTAGCATAATGTTCTCTTGATTTGTCCATTGTAGTACAAGTAAAATATTCTTTTTTTAAGGCTGAATAATATTGCATTGTGTATGTGTGCATGTGTATTTATATATGTATACATATATGTCATGATTTTTAATTTTTTTAAATTATACTTTAGTTCTGGGGTACGTGGGCAGATCATGCAGGATTGTTATATAGGTATACCCATGCCATGGTGGTTTGCTGCATCCATCCCCCTGTCATCTACGTTAGATATTTCTCGTAATGTTAACCCCTCCCCAATCCCTCCACTCCCTGCTATCCCTCCCCTAACCCTCTGATCACCCAACAGGCCACGGTGTTGGATGTTCCCCTCCCTGTGTCCAAGTCTTCTCATTATTCAACATTCACTTATGAGTGAGAACATGTGGTGTTTGGTTTTCTGTTCTTGTGTCAGTTTGCTGAGAATAATGGTTTCCAGCTTCATCCATGTTGCTGCAAAGGACATGAACTCATCCTTTTTGATGGCTGCGTAGTATTCCATGGTGTATATGTGCCACATTTTCTTTATTGAGTCTATCACTGATAGGCATTTGGGTTGGTTCCAAGTCTTTGCTATTGTGAACAGTGCTACAATAAACATATATGTGCCTGTGTATAGTAGAGCAATTTATAATCCTTTGGGTATATACCCAATAATGGGATTGCTGGGTCAAATGTATTTCTATTTCTATATCCTTGAGGAATCACCACACTGTCTTCCACAATGGTTGAACTAATGTACACTCCCAATAGTGTAAAAGCATTCCTATTTCTCCAACATCTGTTCATCCTCTGCAACATCTGTTGTCTCCAGATTTTTTAATGACTGCCATTCTAACTGTTGTAAGATGGTATTTCAATGTGGTTTTGATTTGCACTTCTCTAATGACCAGTGATGATGACCTTTTTTAAATATGTTTGTTGGCTGCATAAATGTCTTCTTTTGAAAAGTATCTGTTCACATCCTTTGCCCATTTTTTGATGGAGTTGTTAGTTTTTTGCTTGTAAATTTGTTTAAGTCCTTTGTAGATTCTGGACATTAACCTTTTGTCAGATGGGCAAATTCCAAAAACTTTTTCCCATTCTGTTGTTTGCCAGTTCACCCTAATGATATTTTATTTTGCTGTACAGAAGCTCTGGAGTTTAATTAGATCTCATTTGTCTAGTTTGGCTTTTGTTGCCAATGCTTTTGGTGTTTTAGTCATGAAGTCCTTGCCTATGCCTATGTCCTG
>PVKP010039956.1:0-19797 GCA_004027715.1 Plecturocebus donacophilus
GGAGCAAAGAAAGCACTGAATGTCCTCATTCGTTTGAATGGGGAAATAAGAGGTCAACAGAAACACGCTCCAGACCAGAATATCATCCAGTTTCCGTTTGCGTTTCAAAGGGCGGTGGAAACCGGAAGTGTTGGAACCTCCATAGCAGGACAATTGCTGAAGCAGTTTTCCAGCGGCTGCCGTGCGGTCCTGCTGAGACCGCCATACAGAATAAATAGCCCACACCACTGTGAATTGCTGGGAGGCACTGCCAAACAGTCAGAGACGGATGAGAGCCAACGTACAAACAATGTCAGTTCTTCAGACACTCTGTCTCTGGGGGAACAAAGAGAACCTCGAAGCTCTCATTTTACTCTCTTCCCATCTGGGGTTCTGTATACACAAGCCTGCCTTCCATTTTCTTGTGAATTAACCATGGTACGTTTTCTGATTGAATCTTAAAAAAAGTATTTAAGAGACTGAACAAGAAAAAGAATTAGGTATTATTTTCTTCAAAATAATAAATTCAACCGATAGAAATTTCTGAAAGAAAATAGCTGCCATGCTCAAGCTCCCTATAATTGGAGAATGACATTTCTGAAGCTGGACTGAGATGATTGGTTCACAAAATAAACAAGAGATGGCAAGCTTTGAGTGAGGAAGAAGTGAGTAAAATAAAGTCCTCTCATGAGTTGCATATATATATATTTTGTTTGTTTGTTTTTAGAAAAAGCAGAGGAAGGCAAGTATAGTATCTTGGAATAAAATCAGCTCCCAAATAGGAAATGGCATTGAACTGAGAGTGGGAAAAGAGGTCCAAATATCCAAATCCGTGTTGTTGGGCCAGTAATCAGCAACGGAGTGTGTGGCACAGAGCTGAGAAATTCCTGTCACATTTCTTACTAGCACACACCGGCGCAAAAGGAAGCATTCTTTACAGTTGTGTTTAAAAAAAACAGTGAAGGAAGTTGGTGGTGATCTAAGAACGCTGAAATTTTTTAAAAGACCTGACCACTTTAAAGGGCCTAGTTAGACAATGAGGGAAACGGGTCCCAGGAGGAAAGAAGGCATTATGCTGCTGATGAGCAATGCGGTGCCCAGTCGCATGCCTGCTCCATCTTCATGTCCTTCCAGGGACAGCATTCAGCCTGGCATGAGATGGAGAGAAAAGGGCAGGCTGGGGAGGTTCCAGAGCCATTCAGGAGAACTCAAAGGCTCCAAAAAGCCACCTAAGAATGACTTTGACAGGGAATTCACAGACTGAAATGGGCTTAATTAAGACCACATCTCTGACAAGCAGCAGGGAACACACTATTGGAGGTATATTCCAGAAGCATGGACATGTGTCGGCTTTGGTCTGGTTGCCAGAGAATGACATCTGATAAAGACCACGGTAAGAGTTCAGCAAAGAGAAGTTGATACGTAGTCCTGTCTAATATTTATTGAGTTTTTATGATGGCTTAAGCACTATTCTAAGTTAATGTGTTGATTTCCTTAGTTTTCCCAAAAGCCTTTTGTGGTCAGTCCCTTGTAAACATCACTTATGGAAAAGGCAGTTAGCCAAGTGCTTATTATTATCATTATAAAATAATTATTATTATGAAATTACAAAGGAAGTGATGGAGTCTAACTGCAAACTAGACAGCATGGTTTCAGAAACTTCACTCTTAACAAGGCTCTACCACCTCTTGTATCTGAAGGAACATAACCAATGTGGACTCAGTACTTGAGAGTTTCAAAGACAAGTCATATCAGTAAATCATTTCTGAGCAGTTACTACATGCTAAGCATGGTGTTAAGATGATTTTATACTTATTTTGTCCAATAACCCTGACAAATCTATTCCATTTCCTTCTAACCTTGTTCTTGTTGAGAATAGCTTTATAATGGAATGGATACCATTTTCTATAGAGACTGAACATTTATAGAGAAACCCAAAAGAAAAATGTAATGAGTGAATCCTATGATCTCCCCTTTCTATAGGTATTCATACCTCGTTTGTGCACACACCTGTTGCGTGCAGTTAGCCTACGTAGGGATCACCTTTCGCCCGTGGCAGTGACCCAAGCCTTGGCAGAGTATCCTGGCAGAAGTGAGTTCCCTTCAGAGCTGGCTCTGCTTATCTCTCATACCCTTTTTATTGATACCAGGTATCATATCAGTTGTTGTCTTTTAACACAAATGGAATCTTGATCAGAAAACAAGTTTCAATGTTGGATTATTTATCTGGATGTACCAGCAAGGTAGGATCTTGTTTCCTTTATGTTCCTGACTTCACAACTGTCACCACAATAACCTTCAAGAAATTTTTGAAATCTCCTGCCTGGTCAAACATTGTCTTTAGCTCATTATTTATATTGTGAAGTCCAGCCTCTCAGTCTACCATTTAAATTTTTCCCATGACCCAGTCTGAATCATTATTATTTTAAGATATTATTATCTGTGACTCCTTTCTCTCCTGCTCTCTACCAGAGGGTCATGCCTCCCTGGCTCACTATTAGCTATTCATACCTCGTTCATGCACACACCTGTTGCATGCCTGTGTTCTGGAATAGTTTTCCATTCTCCCACCTCCTAACATCTCCACCGCTCTCCATACTGTGACTCTTTCAAGGCCCAGTTCCAACGCTGTGTCTGTCTTAACCGTTTCAGTCTCTCCATAACTTCAAATGATCTCTTCTTCTTCCCATAGCTTTTTATCTGTGCCCTTTCGTGACATTTCAAATTCTCTGCTGTTATTTATAGACAAGATTGTGACTTACTTTTTTTTCAGGACTGGACTGGTTTCTCTATGGGATAGACACAGAGATAGACATGAGTAATGTGATAAAGAACATAGAGGAAGGAGAGTGGGTCCCAGCTGTTATGGCACTGGATATCCTCACATTTCACAAAAAAGCAGCAAAGCAGCTTCTCATACCTCACAGAAAACTGACTGAAGGCAAATGACTAAACTCTTCTGTGTTTACCTTACATTTTTGTTTTCCCACAAAGGGCCCCACTGGGTCATTTTGCCATCATACAGTAGAGTGACCCTATTGGAAACTGTCAGCCTCAGATCACCTCAAAGTCCATTGACTTCCATTGTCCTGGCCCCTAAGCAGTTGCTTTTTGAATCAAGCACCAATTCTTAAATCTTTAGACAGTCCTTAAGCAAACTCTGGTCAGTGATCTCAGAGTAGAGTTGGCATGCAAGTTTATATTAGCCAAAGCAACTTACATAGAAAATAACTGGGGACCATCTTTTTTGTTTTCCCCCAAAGGTAGTTAGATTCTGTATTAGTCCACTTTACTGCTGCTGATAAAGGCATACCCAAGACTGAAACATTTACAAAGGAAAGAGGTTTAATGGACTTATATCTCCACGTGTCTGGGGAAGACTCAGAATCATGGTGGAAGGCAAGGAGGAACAAGTCACATCTTATGTGGATGGCAGCAGTCAAAGAGAGTCTGTGCAGGGAAACTTCCATTTTTAAAACCATCAGATCTTGTGAGACTGATTCACTATCATGAGAACAGCACAGAAAAGACCTGCCCCCATAATTCAATCACTTCCCACCGGGTCCCTCCCACAACACGTGGGAATTCAAGATGAGATTTGGGTGGTGATACAGTCAAACCATATCAGATTCCTTCTCTTGCCTGCCCAGTATAATAGAATCTGATGATTTCTAACACAGCTGGTTGAATAAGACTTTGTTCCCAATTCTGCTTTCCTCTACATTCTGGACCGACCTAAGAAGGATTTTGAGGATCACGACAGGATACTTGTTCCCACTCCCTGTGCCAACATCTTGAGTGGTCAATGAATGGTTCACCTTACCTATTTGGTCTTAAGCTGGAGCTTAAAGCACATTACACCATCTAGGTCAGGCTACAACCCACCACCACAACCCTCCTCCATGCCTCCCTCCATCACTTGGATCAGAACCCCTTTTACTATCCGTGTTGGCTTCAGGAATACAGGTCAATAAGAAGTTCTGTAACCACACCCATCATAACTTTGTAAAATCAACCATCAAGTCTGTGAGCCAGTGGTGTGACACAGCTGATTCCCACTGGTCTCAGTAGACAGTTGTTTGCATCTCTTCCCAACTTCATGGATTCCACATTCAGCAATGCTATGCTGGAGTCCTCAGATCTCCCACGGTGGGAGTATTTACACCATGGGAATTGGCAAACACTGTGAATATGACCTGGTTCCTTGGGGTTTTGGGTTTTTGTTTTGTTTTGTTTTTTGGGAGCTGGCTAACCAAGTGTCACTGAAGTCAGTCCACCAGAACTCCTAACAACAAATAGAAGACAGAACACCTGCCCAGAGGGACATGATCCAGTTTTTTCCAATAAAGAACATGTATCCTGCTTCTTCAAGGCCAAGTTCACATGAGGAAGCTGGGGCACACAGCGAATTGTTCCAAGGGAAAGAACACTGAGGTGAAGCTCGGGTAATAACGTAGACAGGCACCTTATTCCCACCCTACTCTGGCTCATGGCACTCCAATTTTCTGACCCAAAGAGGCAGATACATTTAGGCAAGAGGAGGAAAAAAGCCAGTGGCCTGATTAACTTTTTTACAAGGACAAAGGAAGTCAATAAATGTTCAGAATAGAAAGGACTGCTCCCATTCTAGGGCTCTAGCAGCCTCTAGTACATTTCCATGTCATGCTGGCCGTAATGGGAAGTGACAGCTGATGAAAGATGCTATTCATGGTCATCTGAAACAGCTTTTCCTCCCAGATGAAATTCGGTGTGGCATGAGTCTAAACACACAGACCAAAGGCCAGGCGAACGTATTCCCCAGGTCCCCAAGGGCTGGCCGAGGCGACTGTTTTGGAAGGGGGCTTCCTGAGTGAGCATCAAAGAGGCTCCATGCAAACAATAGGAGTCTTTATGCCCCTCCTGTGCTCAGGCCTGAGATGGTGGTCCTGGCCCTCAGCTCTGGCCATCTCAGGCCCTCCTCTTTGTTTATAATCAGCCACTTGAAGTGACTTTGGGGTTTCACAACTAAGATTTTCCACAACGAGAATGAACAAAGCCCAGATTTATCCTCAATGCCTTCTAGGTGAACCATTTCCCGGCAGGGTAAAATGTTGAGATGGGTGACGTGATGCATGAACTACTCTGAGATGACTACCTCGACACTTTGTGTGAAAGTACCAAGAGCAATTGCAAGTCTTAGCCAAAAGTCTATGTATATAGAGTTCAGGAGTGAGTAATCCTGGCAGCCTGTAGGTCTGATCTTTATAAGCCTAAGGCAAGCAAACACTCTTTGGAACAAGGATCCATAGCTCCTACTCCATTCCTTGCTGTCTAACGCTTACATGAAGTTACAAACATATGGTTTCCATCAAAACCAAGTTGTTCGTACTCCACCCGCCTTAGGAATGTAGTAACTGGGGCAGCTAGCTAGTAGCTTAGGAGCTGGAGGCCGGCCACTTAGAATAACAGCATCAGGGTCAGGAGACAGGTCCTTCTGGAAAGGCCAGTGCAAACTACACTGAAATAAGCATTGAGCAAAGTGGCAAGATCGAGGGTCTCAGATTAAGAAAAATCTAACTTAATCCCCTGGCTTTATTCTAAGTCACCTATCAAGCTCTCCACAATTTTCCTTCTGTCTTGCTCTAAGGTTGAACTACTAGCAAGTTGGCTATGGATGCCCCACTAAGAGAGGGGAAACATTGTACATCAAGTAGGCAAAATTAAGCCCACAAACCAGGGAGAACAGAGTAAAATGTGAATGTCTGTCTCATTGCTTCTCTTGGCTCCTGTCACACCTCTAGATCCCCAATGAATGAATTCTAACCCCAGGCCACAAACTCATCTTAGCAAGAAACGCGACTTTATGTTCTATGGCTAATCTTATTTTCTCTGTGAAAATCCTGTGCCACTGAGTGTTGGAAACTAAACTTCTGACACACTGCAGTGTCCCACAGAAGCCAGAAACAATGACGAATAGAACTTCATAAGCAAATTGTTGAATGCGTGGATCTTGGGCTTCTCCTAATTCCTTTAGCGCTGTGCCTAAGTTTTTTTGCCAGGTGCCCGAGGTAGTGTGTGTGCACACTTGTGAGTGTGTGTGTGTGTGTGTGTGTGTGTATGTGTGTATTGGGGGTAAGATGTCTGTTCCTAGGTTATGTCAGTCAGTGCTGGTATTGATTCTTATTCCCATGAGCTATTATACATGAGAATTATTCCCATGATTTCTTCGGTTATTTGACCATTTGGCTTGTTGCTTCATCCTCATCCCAGCCAAAGGCCTCTCTAAGTCTGGCTCTCATTCAGCATTTTTTTGTAGTTTTCAGTATGGAAGAGTGCAGAGTACATAGCCACTCTCCTGTGCCATTCCTAAGTTGCAGGACTCTGAGTGTTGAAGACACGTGTCACAGTCATTTCTACCATAGCTCCTACGCTGTGCTGGGCACTAGGAAGTAAGCTTTCTACCTCCCCAAGATTCACAGGGAAGAAATACCCAGTTGGCACTGCCTTACTTCTCTTAACCACCCTGGGGCTGTTACGTTGTCCCCATCTCGGGACCAGACAGGTAGGGAGTACGCAGCATCAACTTCTGTCCAGAAGTCTCCACCTTCTGTCCTCTCCTTTAATTGTCTGCTCTCCTCCCAGCCTGCAAAATCTAGTTTATGAGTAGGATGACTCAACTCTTCATCTCCTGTCTCATTTCAGTGTTCATGAAAATATTTCCTGAGCCATGGATGCCCTTGAAACTATAACGGTCAGTCCATGTGACTTAAAAGTCTTTTCCTACAAACCTTTGTTCCTGCCAGGAGTTTCAAAAACAAATTTGGATCCCAAGTTGACTCAATGCTTCTTGCTTTTGGCATAGCTGCTGAAATATATTCCTGTTCTAAGATGTGAGAGAGAAATTTTCTAGCTGCTTGGGTCAGGAGAACTGGCACAGCGTAAAGAAAAGTGAGGGGAGATTTTTGGCTAATACTTCAGGATATTATCTTGCCTTACCTACTGTTTTGATCAGATGGATATGACAAGTTTCCCACAGTCTGTCATCTGTTATGAGGCTGCTGGGCCTGTGACTCCAAGGGTCCCATGGGGATATCTGGGGGAAGGATTCTGACATATAACTGCTATATGCTGGAACTAAAGAAGACCTGAAAACTTAGGATCCTGCCAAAAACTTTGGACAGGAAAGAAATAAACTCTTTATTTCTCCTCCAGTCTCTCAGATGGGAGAAACATCCCATCACAGTATTAGCATGTTTACCGTTTACTGGGGAACATTTGCAAAGTGTTTCCAGGTTGTCTCTAGTCTTATTATATCACAATTCTTAAAACACATGGGGAGGGAGCTTAGATCCAGGAGATGTCTTGCATTTTTTCAAGTTATGTGTATTGTAGGCTCTTCTCCCAGTGGTGGAAAAAGGAAATGTGAAGGCTTATGCCAGATATCCTTTTTCTCAGAACTTTGAGTGGTTAAGAATAAATAACCCAAGTTTTGCCATCTATTTTAAATCCTTTACATATTATTTCTTAGTATTGCTGTCTTTCTTCACATTCATTATATGTCTTAATGAACAACTAAAAGAGTTACAGTCTAACCCTCGGTGTAGCAAAATTGTCCAGTGCGTCAGCAAGACTCTTGCCCTGTTATTCCAGAACAGGTGAAGACAGTAACTCTGGAGAGATGTGTGTGAGTGAGCATGGTAGGACAGGGGTGAATATACTTTGATGTCAGGAAAATCACCCTTTCTAATCTTCCAAGAATATCTTTAATGCTATGATATTCTTTATTTTCATCTGAATATAAATGATTTGATTTAGTAAGTATTTTTTTAAAACTATGTAACCCAGAAAATGTAGAGAATTTCCAACGCTTCATATTGTTAATACAAATTCATTTCTCAGAAAAATACTTTTAGACACTATAAAATAGTTAACATCAATGAGAAAACTGAAGCCAAGAAAAACGGAATGACTTACCCAAAATCTACAGCTAGTTAAAGGCAGCATCCTGACTTCCATGGACATTCCTTTCCCTCTTTATGAGTTTAATTAAATTTCTGAAAGCAGGCATAATGGGCACTAAGGAAATAAGGATTTTAACATGGATTTTAGATGAGAACCAAGAATAAGTTTTGGTAGTGAGAGCTCTGATTTGGGCATAATAGTTAAGGTTATCCTGAAGCCACTGCATATCAGGGGGTGGTAGTGGGGAGGTGGAAAGAAATATATGGGAGGAAAAACAGCAGAGAGATATTTCTTGGGGTCTTCATTCAATAATCATTACAGCTATGTTAGTACTATGCTAGGCACTGGTGATGGTAATATGATGAAGAAAACATGGTTAAGTAAAACTCAAGTAAAGGAGCACAGAAATGCTTCTCCTATATTTTGTAAAGTTCAACTTGATTTTTACTATTCTAATTAGAAGGATCCCTCTGTCCTATCAGGGGTTCAGGAAAGAGTAGGTCACCTTGACGATGAAATACCAACCCCTATCCTACAGATAGTGAAAACTGAGCAACCAACTAGTTTGGGGACTGTTATTGATTTAGGCTCAGATTGAAAGGGATCTTGATCTCTTTCTGATCTGCCACCAGAAACAAAAGGAGAAAGAAAATAAAGCTACTATGTGGGCAGACCTAGTGTGTGGGTAGGAACCCAAAGGAGAATGAGAAGAATGGAGAAAGAAGAAAGAAGGAACCTAGAAACCAAGTATGTCAGCTCAGTTTCTCCAAAACCAGACACTCAGATGGAATTAGAAGGGGTAGAGACCCATCAGGGAACATGACTGTTTGTTTTTTAATAAAAAGGGAGAGGGAGCAAAAGAAGGTGAGGAGAGCCTTCAAATGATGATGCAGATCTGATATCTGCAAAAGGAAATGGTGAAGGAAGGAAGATTGGGTAGAAAGAGTTCCAAACTACAGGGCAATCCCAAGAAAGTGTTCCTGGTGGGGAACCCCAGGGCAGAGACTTGCTATCAGAGGAGCTTCATGTGGGGTAGAATTGGTCTGGCTCCAGTTCCTTTCACTGCTCAGCCATCATGGTCAGGGAGCAGACTGGGAAGAGCATGGTCTCAGCAGGAATGCCCCAGTGCATCCAAAGGAGAGGCAGCTAGAAGCCATTCATCAACTACTGTCCCAACAGTAGCTCATTCCAAGGGAAATCTGAGCCTTGCACCTTGTACAGATACCATACCTGGAGTCCCTCCAACCAGGAGAGACGCCCAGAGGTGGGTTGCCACCTGGAGGTGCTGAATAAGAAATCCAAGAGCTTGTCCTTTGTGAGTGACCCTCAGAGCTGTGGATTCCAATCTTGGCCAGCCAACCTCTCAAACCTTAAATGAGAGAGAGCTGTACAGTCTCTGTATCAAGAAAGCCCACAGCACCTGCCAGAAAAGGAGTAATACTGGCCTCACACCAAGTACCCTCCCTCAGTAACAATCTGAGTGCTGTAGAAGAGTGGCAGCTGTATCTGTTTTGGGGGATGAATGGGTCCCCTGGAGAAGCTACACAGTGGATATCTCTATTTCAACTATTTTCATTTTCCACACAGGCCATAGAAAGCAGATGTCTGAGCTGGCAGTGTGATGTGATGGATCTAGAATTAATGTCAGTGAAAGTCAGAGTTTAAGGACTATAAAATACATTTGAGGGATGCTATTGCTCTCGGTATGCCCTTGCTAGGAGAAGTCAGTGATGCCTGAGAAGATGTTTGCTTCCAGAATCTAATTAGTGGTTTAGTGATGTAGTAATTTTGTTTGTGGGGAGGGAAAAGGAGTGACCATCCTAGTGAAGGAATTAACTCCTAATATTCATCCGTCATGATTCCTGGGTGTTTAACTACGGGGCGACAGAGGGTTCAGATGAAAATGGTATCATAAACTAGAAATCCTTTATCAAATGTACAGGTTACCACAATGCCACATGCTTTGAGACAAGCATCTACTATAATCAAAAAGAAAATTACAGGTTTCAAAGTAATAAAAACAGACATGCCCTCATGCACACGAAAAGCTGTACTTGGAGACAGGGAGTTCTGAATAAATAATTGATGATTCTTTCAGCCAAATAATGCACGATGGATTTTTTGCATCATAAATAAATGAGCAACCTTTTATTTATCCTGCGAGACCTCCTTTAGCACACACATAGAACATCATTCTTATACCATCATGTTCATTTCAGGTCTAACCAGCTGTTTTCTTTGTGCTCTGTGGAACAGGAGAAATGGTTCATGCAAATGATAATAGCAAATAAGTGTCAGCCACAGGTACTGTAAGGGTCTTGATTTTATGATATTTTATGATATTTTCTTAAAACTCAACATAACGAAATATGGGACATTGTATCCTGGAAGATGGGTTTTATATGTCTGTTTTGGGAGTAGTGACATTTTGTAAAATTCTCACTTTATACTTAGGTGCAAATGCAGGACTCGAGAAGTTAATCATTTCCTCTCGGACATTTTGTTTTGTACTGAGTGAATAGTTCTGCCTTGCTGTGAGCTCCATGGGCCAAATGACAAAGCTCATGCTTCAGTATCAGGGAATTTGACTTGCCTGTCCTGGAGAGATGGAATCTATGAGCTAGGGTTTCATCCCTCTGAGGACACCACACTGTAAGGAAGCTTGAGGTAGTCCATGTGGAAAAAGCATGCAGAGAGGCCCTAAGCCTAAATAGAGAGAGAGGCTGGTCAGCCCGTGGATGCTCCAGCCCTCACTTCCAACCACTGTTGGACTGAAACAGTCTTGCTAAACCCTTTCCAAATTTCTGACCTCTGGAAACTACCACATATAATAAAATAATTGCTCTTACTATTGGCTATTAATATTAAGTTTTGGAGTGGTTTGTTAGGCAGCAATAGATAATAGCAACACAAATGAATCATAAGGGTGTAGAGAATATAGACATAGAAATTACTTACCAATTTATTTTAAATTAATTACAATCGGTTGCACAGACCTCGTTCAGGACATCCATGCCTTGGATGTTTAGGCTATGCTGCCCACTGGGAATTTTGAAGCTTCACCATGTGTCAGAGCTTTTCTGTTTCTTTTGAGATGGAGTTTTACTCTTGTCACCCAGGTTGGAGTACAGTGGTGTGATCTCAGCTCACTCCAACTTCTGCCTCCCAGGTTCAAACGATTCCCCTACCTCAGCCTCTGGAGTAGCTGGGATTACAGGTGCTCACCACCATGCCCAGCTAATTTTTATCTTTCTAGTAGGATGGGGTTTCCCCATGTTGGCCAGGCAGATCTTGAACTCCTGACTTCAGATGATCTGCCAGCTTCAGCCTCCCAAAGTGCTGGGATTACAGCCATAAGTCACCGTGCCTGCCCTGTCAGAACTTTAATTAGTGGCCTTTCTTTTTGACAATTCAAGGCCTTTACAGAGTCTTTTCCAAGGTTTCTTCAATCCAGTAAGAAGAAACTCTGCATTTTCTCTGTAACTTCTTTGAATTCTGTTCCTGCAACCTTTCTCCTTAGATCGAATATCCCCTCCACGAGGAATCTAACTGGTGGCTATATTATGTACTAGATTAATTTAATTACTTAAGAATTATTCTTTTCAAATCCAGTAGCATATTAAAATGAGTGTACATCACAACTAAATGGGATTTATCCCAGGAATGTAATGATGCTTCAACATATGAAAATTAATTGATGTGATATATCACATTAAGCAAATCCAGGGAAAACATAAATGATCCTCTCAATTAATGCAGAAAAAAAGCATTTGATAAAATCCAATATCTTTTCATGATGAAAATACTCAAAAGGTTAAGAATAGAAGAAAACTCCCTCCATTTGATAAAGGACATTTATGAAAAACCTACATTTCACATTATAATGGTGGAATTCTGAGAGCTTTCCAAGGTCAAGAATAAGACAAGGATGCCTACTCTCACCAGTGCTATTTAACATTCTACTGGAAATTCTAGCCAGAACAAGTAGGCAAGAAAAGGAAATAAAAGAAATTCAAATCATAAGGATGAAATAAAACTATCTCTTTTCATAGATAAAGATTTTATAAACAGAAATTTCTAGAGAATCTATTTTTAAAAACCATTAAAGCTAGTAAATGAATTCAGCTAATATGTAAGATTCAGCAAGTTTGTAGGATACAATACTAACAGACAAAATTCAGTTGTATTTCTATACACTATTGGTAAATAATTCAAAAAGAAAATTAAGAAAACAATTCCATTTACAATAGCATTAAAAAGAATAAAATACATAAGAATACATTTAACCAAGGAGATGCAAGAATTATAAATGGAAAATGGCAACACATTGCCAAAAAAAATCAGAAAGACCTAAATAATTGGATGAACATCTCTTTCCATGGATTGCAAAACTTAATATTGTTGTGATGGCAATATGCCCCAAAGCAATTTATAGATTCCATGAAATTCCTATCAAAATTCTGGTCATGTCTGTTTAAGAAGTGGAAAAACAATTCTAAATCTATATGGAGTTTCAAGGGACTCCGAATAGCCAAAGCAATCCAGAAAAAGAATAACAAAGTTGGAGGACTCACATTTTCTGATTTAAAACCTTATGATAAAGCTATAGTAATCAAACTAGTGTGGTATTGGCATAAGGATAGACATATAGACAAATGGAATAGAATTAAGAATACAAAAATAAATCCACTTATCTATGACCAATTGATTTTCAAAAATGATGCAAAATTATTTAACAGTGAAAAAATAGTCTCTTCAATAAATGGTACTGGAACAGCTAGATAGTCACATGAAAAGGAAGGAAGCTGGACCCCTACCTCACACTACATACAAAAATTAACTCAATATGGAACAGAGTCCTAAACATAAGAGTGAAAACTATAAAACTAAGAATAAAACAGATATAAATTTTCATTATCTTGAATTTGGCAATTTATTCTTATATATGACACCAAAAGCACAAGGGAAGAAAACAAAAAATAGATATGTTGGACTTCATCAAACTAAAAACTTTTTGAATCAGAGAAACTATCAAGAACATAAAAAGGCAACCCACAGATAAGAGAAAGTATTTGCAAATTATGTATCAGGTAAAATCTAGTTTTCAGAGTATATAAAGAATTCCTAAAACTCAACAACAACAAAAAGTTAAACAATTTAAAAATCTGGCAAAAAAATAAAGAAAAAATTTTTTGAAAGAGGATATACAAATGCTAACAAGCACATGAAAGATGCTCAACATCATTAGTTATTAGGAAATAAAAATCAAAACTGTAATAAGATATTACTCCACACACATTAAGTTGTCTATGCCACAGTGGTTTGCTGTACCTAGTGACCTGTCCTCTAAGTTCCCTCGTCTTACCCTCCACTCCCCAACAAGCCCTGGTGTATGTTGTTCCCATCTCTGTGTCCATGTGTTCTCAATGTTCAACTCTCACTTATGAGTGAGAACATGTGATGTTTGGTTTTCTGTTCCGGTGCTGGTTTGCTGAGGATGATGGTTTCCAGCTTCATCCATGTTATACTTATGTAACAAACCTCATGGTTTGGGACAAAGATGCAGAAATGTCAATGTTGAAAAATCTTCATTCAATAATTGAAATTATTCTAAGGGTCAATATTCATCTCAGAACACAATAAACAGAAAGCTAAAGAATTATTTAAAAATATTTATAAATATGTTTTCGGACTATCTTACTGATTTAAGAAAGTGTTCCTCAGCTAGACAAACCACTTTTATTTATTTCTGTTGCTAAATTAATTTTAGTCTGTTGAAATTATTATCATATTTTCTTATCACATGTTAACTGGAGACAATTTTGAAAATACAGATAAGTAAAATAATATGTGTGTGTGTGTGTGAGAGAGAGAGAGAGAGACAGATTCACACCAACTTCTCCTTGCGTCACCCTCAACTACATGGGATGGTGCTGGTTTCCAGCAATTGCAAATCACAGATTGCCTTTTGCAAATTCTTCCCCTTGGTTCTTTTAACTCTTCTAATACCTATTGTGAGTTCTCTTTTTCTTGGCTGAACCTACTTGATGTCTAATTTCCCCACAGCAGTTTATATACCAACATAGAAGTAACATCTTTTAGATAGCTATCACTGCAAATGAATGTTGTTTAAGTCTTTCCCTGCATCAAAATAGAGTGTACTTTCTTTTTTTTTTTTTGAAGAAAGAAAAAGAGAGAAAAGAAGAAAGAAAGAGCAAAAGAAAGAAAAAAAAAAGAATGAGAGAGAGAAAGAAAGAGGAAGAGAGAGAGGGAGAGAGAACAGGATTCTTGTTCTATTGCCCAGGCTAGAATGCAGTCTAAAAATGGGTATTAAAAACCTCTTTTATGCCAATAATTGTGCTTAAGAATGGAGACAGGAAGGAATAAGGAATGAAAATAACGAACAAGCAACCAACCAATATTTTATTTAAACTATTTCTTTACTTTTTGCTCTTCACTATTGAACTTTCTATAATTACTGATCTTAAAATATCTGGTAGACTAAAATATTCTACTTATTCCTCTATTTTTCTTATATTTCTCAATGGTGTTGAGAAATAAGCTCCCACTTATGGATGAGAACATATGATGTTTTGTTTTCATTTATTCTTGAGTTACTTCACTTAGAATAATGGTCGTCACTTCCACCCACATTGCTGCAAATGCCATTATTTTATTTCTTTTTTAACTGAGTAGTATTCCATTATATATATATTTCTTTATCCGCTTCTTGTTGGATGGGCATTTGGGCTGATTCCAAATTTTTTCAATTGTGAATTGTGCTGCTATAAACGTGCGTGTACAAGTATCTTTTTTGTAGAATGACTTCTTTTCCTCTGGGTAGATACCCAGTAGTGGGATTACAGGATCAAATGGTAGGACTACTTTCACTTCTTTAAGGAATCTCCACACTGTTTTTCATAGTGATTGTACTAGTTTCCATTCTCACCAGCAGTGTAAAATTGTTTCCTTTTCACCACATTTATGCCAACATCTATTATTTTTTTATTTTTTGATTATGGCCACTCTTGCAGGAGTAAAGTGGTGTCGCATTGTGGTTTTGATTTGCATTTCCCTGATAATTAATGATATTGAGCATTTTAAAATATGTTTGTGGGCCATTTGTATATCTTCTTTTGATAATTGTTCATGTTCTTAGCCCACTTTTTTATCGGGTTATTTGGTTTTTTTCTTGCTGATTTGTTTGAGTTTTTTATAGATTCTGGATATTAGTCTTTTGTTGGATGTCTACATTGCAAAGATTTTCTCACACTCTGTGGATTGTTTGTTTACTCTGCTGTTTTGGTTTCTTTTTTTTTTCTTTTTCTTGCTGTGCAGAAGCTTTTTAGTTAAGTCTCACCTATTTATCTTTGTTTTTGTCACATTTGCTTTTCAGTTCTTGGTCATGAAGTCTTTGCCTAAGCCAATGTCTAGAAGGGTTTCTCTGATATTCTATTCTAGAATCTTTATGGGTTCAGTCATAGATTTAAGTCTTTGATCCATCTTGAGTTGATTTCTGTATAAGGTGAGAGATGAAGATCCAGTTTTATCCTTCTGCCTGTGGCTAGGCAATGATCCCAGCACTGTTTGTTGAATAGGGTGTCTTTTCCCCACTTTATGGATGCTTTGTGGGAGATCAGATGGCTGTAAGCATTTGGCTTTATTTCTGGGTTCCCAACTGTGTTCCACTGGTCTGTGTGCCTACTTTTATGCCAGTACCATGCTGTTTTGGTGACTATGGTCTTATAGTATAGTTTGAAGTTGGGGGATGTGATGCCTCCCAATTTGTTCTTTTTGCTTAGTCTTGCTTTGGCTATGCAGGATCCCAGAAAAGAAAATTTTCATTTAAACTTTGTGGGTGGAAGGAGGGAAAAACTGATTTAGTTCAAGAGCCACAGAGACTTTTGCTGCCACTATGTATTCTTATGGCATCTTGGATTGGAAAGGTCTGCATAATCTAAGTTAGAGCTGTTTTGACTTGTTATACTGAATCTTGAACCTTGCAAATTATTTAGCCTTTGCCGGGGTGGGGGAGGGGGCGAGGTGGTTCCATCAAATCCAGCCACAAACCAAATGTTTATATTTTTTAAAACACCTTTCTTGAGATACAATTCCCATATCATATAATTTACCCATGTAAGGGCTATATTTCAATGGTTTAAAAATATATTCACAGATATATGCAATCATCACCAGTTAATTTAAAAGCATTTTCATCACCTCAAAAAGAAACCCCACACCCTTTAACTATGAACTTTTACTATTTCATCCCTATGAGAGCTAAACTAGCTTACATTTTTGCTATATATGTTTTCCTTCTGGACGTAAATGGAATCTTATAAACTATTGTCTTTTGTACCTGGCTTCTTTTACTTAGCATAAGGCTTTCAGAGTTCATTTATGTTGTAGTATGTATAGTACTCCATTCCTTTTTACACTAATATAATATTCCATTATATGAAATACCACATTTAATTTATCCATTTAGTCACTTGATGGACATTTGGGTTATCTCCACCTTTTTTGGCTATTACAAATAATGCTACTGTAAACATTGGCTAACAAACATTTGAATAGACATGTATTTTTATTTCTCTCGGGTATATACCTTCTAATGAACTCACTGGGCCATATAGCAATTGTATGCTTAACCATTTGAAGAACTGCCAGGGTGTTTCCAAAATGGCCACAACATTTCGCATTCCTACCAGCAGTATTACACAGGTTCCAGTTTCTCCACATCCCCACCAATGCTTGCTATTATCTGTCTTTCTGATTCCAGCTATTCTGGTGGGTGTGAAGTGGTATCTCATTGCAGTTCTGATTTGCATTTCCTGATGTCTAATGATGATACTGTGCACCTTTTTGTGTGCTTGTTGGCTAATTTCAGAACTTTATTTAAACACCTACCTATTTATATCCTTTGTTCAATTTTACTATTTTTTTACTTTTATTACTATTTTTTTGAGACAGAATCTCACTCTGTTACCCAGGCTGCAGTGAAGTAGTGTGATCTCAGCTCACTGCAACCTCTGCCTCCTGGGTTCAAGTGATTCTCGTGCCTCAGCCTCCTGAGTAGCTGGGATTACAGGCATGTGCCACCATGCCCAGGTAATTTTTGTATTTTTAGTAGAGATGCAGGTTTGCCATGTTGGCCAGGATGGTCTCAAACTCCTGCCTGAAATGATCCATCTGACTCAGCCTCCCAAAGTGCTGGGATTAGAGGCATGAGCCACTGTGCCTGAGTCCTTTGTCTAATTTCAATCAAGTTACATGTCTTGTTATTGTTGAGTGGTAAGAGTTTATTACACGTTCTAAGTATGTCCTTTAACAGATGAATGATTTACAAATGCTTTTTCCGATTCTGTAAGTTTCACTTTCTAGATGGTGTTCCTTGAAGCATAAGAGTTTTCCATTTTGATGAAGGTCATATGGTTTCCTACTCAGTGATGTTTTTCTTTTTTAATATATATTTTATTGCACTTTAGGTTCTGGGGTATGTGTGCAGAACATGCAGGATTGTTGCATAGGTACATACATGGCAATGTGGTTTGCTGCCTCCATCCCCGTCACCTTTATCTGACATTTCTCCCCATGTTATCCCTCCCAACTCCCTACCCGCCCTGTCCCTCCCCCTAGTCCTCCACAACAGACCCCAGCGTGTGATGCTCCCCTCCCTGTGTCCATCTGTTCTCATTGTTCAACACCTGCCTATGAGTGAGAACATGCAGTGCATGATTTTCTGTTCTTGTGTGAGTTTGCTGAGAATGATGGTTTCCAGATTCGTCCATGTCCCTACAAAGGACACAAACTCATCGTTTTTTATGGCTGCATAGTATTCCATGCTGTATATGTACCACATTTTCCTTGTCCAGTCTATCGTCGATGGGCATTTGGGTTGGTTCCAGGTCTTTGCTATTGTAAGCAGTGCCACAGTGAGCATATGTGTGCATGTGTCTACAACAGAACGATTTATAATCCTTTGGATATATACCCAGTAATGGGATTGCTGGGTCAAATGGAATTTCTATTTCTAGGTCCTTGAGGAATCACCACACTGTCTTCCACAATGGTTGAACTAATTTACACTCCCAACAGTGTAAAAGTGTTCCTATTTCTCCACATCCTCTCCAGCATCTGTTGTCTACAGAGTTTTTAATGATTGCCATTCAAACCAATGTGAGGTGGTATCTCAATGTGGTTTTGATTTGCATTTCTCTAATGACCAGTGATGATGAGCATTTTTTCATATGTCTGTTGATCTCACATATGTCTTCTTTTGAAAAGTGTCTTTTCATATCCTTTGCCCACTTTTGAATGGGTTTGTTTTTTTCTTGTAAATCTGTTTTGTTTCTTTGTAGATTCTGGACATTAGCCCTTTGTCATATGGGTAGATTGCAAAAATTTTTTCCCATTCTGTTGGTTGCCGGTTCACTCTAATGATTGTTTCTTTTGCTGTGCAGAAGCTTTGGAGTTTAATTAGGTCCCATTTGTCTATTTTGGCTTTTGTTGCCAATGCTTTTGGTGTTTTCGTCATGAAGTCCTTGCCTATGCCTATGTCCTGAATGGTTTTGCCTAGGTTTTCTTCTAGGGTTTTTATGGCATTAGGTCTTATGTTTAAGTCTTTAATCCATCTGGAGTTCATTTTAGTGTAAGGTGTCAGGAAGGGGTCCAGTTTCTGCTTTCTGCACAAGGCTAGCCAGTTTTCCCAACACCATGTTTTAAACAGGGAATCCTTTCCCCATTGCTTGTTTTTGACAGGTTTGTCAAAGATCAGATGGTTGTAGATGTGTGGCATTGCCTCTGAGGCCTGTGTTCTGTTCCATTGGTCTATATCTCTGTTTTGGTACCAGTACCATGCTGTATTGATTACTGCAGGCTTGTAGAATAGTTTGAAGTTGGGTAGCATGATGCCTCCAGCTTTGTTCTTTTTGTTTAGAACTGACTTGGCTATGCAGGCTCTCTTTTGGTCCCATATGAAGTTTAAGGTGTTTTTTTCCAGTTCTGTGAAGAGGGTCATAGGTAGCTTGATGGGGATAGCATTGAATCTGTAAATTACTTTGGGCATTATGGCCATTTTCACAATATTGATTCTTCCTAACCATGAGCATGGAATGTTTTTCCATCTGTTTGTATTCTCTCTTATATCCTTGAGCAGTGTTTTGTAGTTCTCCTTGAAGATGTCCTTTACATCCTTTGTTAGTTGTATTCCTAGGTATTTTACTCTCTTTGTAGCAATTGTGAATGGCAGTTCATTCTTGATTTGTCTCTCTTTTAGTCTGTTTTTGGCATATAGGAATGCTTGTGATTTCTGCACATTGATTTTGTATCCTGAGACTTTGCTGAAGTTGCTTATCAGTTTAAGGAGATTTGGGGCTGAGACGATGGGGTCTTCAAATATACAATCATGTCATCTGCAAATAGAGACAATTAGACTTCCTCTTTTCCTAATTGAATATCCTTTATTTCATTTTCTTGCCTGATTGCTCTGGCTAGAACTTCCAATGCTATATTGAATAGGAATGGTGAGAGAAGACATCCTTGTCGAGTGCCAGATTTCAAAGGGAATGTTCCAGTTTTTGCCCATTCAGTATGATATTGGCTGTGGGTTTGTCATAAATAGCTTTTATTATTTTGAGATATGTTCTGTTGATACCTAGTTTATTGAACATTTTTTAGCATAAAGGGCCATTGAATTTTGTCAAAAGACTTCTCTGCATCTATTGAGATAATTATGTGGTTTTTGTCTTTGGTTCTGTTTATGTAGTGAATTGCATTTATAGACTTGCATATGTTGAACCAGCCTTGCATCCCTGGGATGAAGCCTACTTGATCATGATGGATAAGCTTTTTGATGTGCTGTTGCAATCTGTTTGC
>PVKP010039957.1:0-19737 GCA_004027715.1 Plecturocebus donacophilus
AAGAATTCCAGGGAGTTTTCTAAAAATAAGAGTTAGGGGGAAAGACTGTGTGGGGAGATAGGATTTCTAGACTGTGCAAAGTCTCGGATGGCAGAAAATGTATGACCTAGAAAAAATGCAAATACTATAGTTCTAAACTGTGGGATGGTAAAGTGGTGAGATCAGAGCCGACTGATTTTTAAATCCATGTTAAGTCCACATTAAGGAGTTTGAACTTTATTCTGAGAGCAATGCGGTGCCACTGAAGAGTTTTAAGCAGGGTTCTGTATTTTAGAACCATTTTAGAACATTAAGCCTCATGAAAGTAAATAGTAAAAATCCTCAAAGTGCAATGTGGGCAACCCATGAAGTGTGCAAAGCAGTTTGTTGAAGGTGGGAAGAATATAGAAGATATATATATTTTTTTTTTATTTTCTTTTTTTTTAAAGACGGGGTTTTACCATGTTGGCCAGGCTGGTCTCAAACTCCTGACCTCAGGTGATCTGCCCACCTTGGCCTCCCAAAGTGCTGGGATTACAGACGTGAGCCACCACACCCAGCTGAGATATACTTTTTACAAAAAAATAAATAAATAAAAGCTGATTGAACGCCTATAATCTCAGCACTTTGGGAGGCCGAGGTGGGCAGATCACTTGAGCCCAGGAGCTCAAGGCCAGCCTGAGCAACAATGGCGAAACCCCGTCACTGCAAAAAATTAAAAAAATTAGCCCGATGTGGTGGTGGGCCCGTATACTTTTAGCTACTTGGGAGAGAGAGGCTGGAGGATCACTTGAGCTTGGGAGCTCAAGGCTGCAGTGAGCTGTAATCGAGCCATTGCATTCCAGCCTGAGCAACAGAATGAGATCCTGTCTTGAAAAGAAAAAAAAAAGTATGAAGCTTCACAAAGATGTAATATATATATTTCAGCATATAATTATATGTAATTTATAAGTAAATATATATTGAGAGTACATACTCAAAACTTTTGTGCTGATAGGGATGTGCAGTCAAACACGTCTAGAGACCTCCGCCATAGATGACCTGGAAGAATGCCCAGGAGGTGGCTCCCCCTCAGCTCCTGCTGGAGAGGCTCATTCCCACCTCCGGGAAGCAGGGCTCCTCCCAAGGCTTTGTTCACAATGGAGGCTTACAGCAAGAGCCACCAGCACTGCATGCTCAATGATGTATATACCAAGTGGGAGAATTTATTGGCCATGCATCCCAACTCTGGCCCCAGCTGCACGCTTTCCAGGAAAAGGAGGAACCCAGGTGGTCCAAGGTAGAAGGAACAGAAACAGGAAGTCCTGGCAGGACTCAGGGGAGGGAAGCTAGCAGGGCCATTTGGCCGAGAGCCTCAAGGTTGAGGAGCCTCAAGTTTTGGCTGCTGTTCAATGATAAGTCTGTGCAGAGGAACACAGTGAAGCTTTCTTACAAGTGCAGACTTTGACCTTGAGCAATGTCGTTTTCCAGGAGGCATGCACTAGCCATTACAGAGGATGTTGCCATGGTGACTCATGAGTGGCCGCTGCTTGTGAGAGGGAAGAGCTCAGGCTGTACTTCTGGACGAGAGAGTTTTGTCGTGTTGAAACTCCTCCTACACATTTGGTGGCCTCTCTCCAAGACGGCACTTTGAGATATGAAAAGACTGTGTGTGTGTGCTCCTTGCAGATGGTAAGCGTGTCGCTTGATGAGGAACCTTTGAAAACACAGATTTCCTCACATGACCTTGCTTCATGAAAGGATTTCCTTTGAAGCGTTTCTTATTTAGTATTTACTTTTCTCTTAGCTTTAAATTGAATTTATGTAAAATAGGATTTTGCAATCACCTTTTGTTTATTGATGCATGTCCTTTTAAAATATCTGCTCTGTGTACTATTTTCAGGCTAATTTAATCTTTTACAATCCTCATCCCTTGCCATTCAATAATTAATTGTTGTCAATTGCACACAGAATTGTTTTCAAATGTCAGCCTCATCCAGAACACAATTTAAGTAAAAAATAACCAATAAATAACGTAAGAATTTAGATCCTGCAGGTTTACAAATTTTTATTTGGCTCACAATGTATTAGGCAATCATTTTATTGTTATCCCGTGGTTCATGATTAGATCCTATGGAAATCCATCACCACTGGTATTAGTTAAATATGAGGGTAGAAAAGGGAGGGGGACCTCAAAAAATCCGGTTTCACTGAAGATCCTTAGAAGTTGTTTAGAGTGTGACCATGGAGAAACCATAAGACCTATTGAGGAGGTTAAAGCAGCAGAATTGTGTTGTACTGAGTGTGGAAGGTGAAGACAGGCAATAGCTGCAGACAACACGAGGCTTCCTGCTTGAGCCCTGCAGAGCGGTTCCATTCCCTGAGATAGGGAAGCATCGAAGAGGACCAGCTTTCAGCTGGAAGGCAACAATTTCAATCCGGAACATGTTGAGCTTGAGCAACTTTGTCTTTGCATTAAATATTTATTGCAGAGGTGGGGTCTTGCTATGTTGCCGAGGCTGTGCTTCAACTCTTGGACTCAAGTGATCTGCTCTCCTCAGCCTCTCAAATGCTGGGATTACATGCATGAGCCACTGCATGTGGCTACAGGAAACATTTGAGATATCCCAGTGGAGAAGGTCTGGAGCTGAGAATAGAAGCTTGGGCTAGCAATGTCAATTTTGAAGTTATTATATAGATAATGATTAAAGCTATCAGCAGAGCTGAGATGAATGGAGATCTAGAAATCACAAGAAGAGTGTGGCCGGGTGCAGTGGCTCCTGCCTGTAATCCCAGCACTTTGAAAGGCTGAGGTGAGTGGATCTCCTGAGGTAAGGAGTTCAGGACCAACCTGGCCAAAATGGAGAAACCCTGTCTCTACTAAAAATACAAAAATTAGCCAGGTGTGGTGGTGGGCACCTATAATCCCACCTACTCGGGAGGCTAAGGCAGGAGAATCGCTTGAACCTGGGAGGGGGAGGTTGCAGTGAGCAGAGATCGCACCACTGCACTCCAGCCTGCGTGACAGAGTGAGACTCCATCTCAAAAAAAAAGGAGTATAGAAAGAGAACAGAGCTTCAGACAAAGCATTAAGTAATTGTGATTTTAATGGTCAAAGAATGAATGTCTCAAGAAGGCAAATGAGTTGATAATGTGTGAAATGCTGGTTAGAGATTAGGGAAAGTGAGTATGGAATAATGTTGAGAGCACTGGAGAGCCGGACATAAACTACACAGGTGTGATGGGAGTGGCCTGGGCAATGAGAAGTGAGGAAATAAAAACTGCAAATCTGTACACATCTTTCACTAAATTTAGTCTTAAAAGAGAGAAGAGTAAGGTGGAGATTGCTGGAGGGAGTGCAAATCATGGCACAGGTTTTTTTTGTTTGCTTTGTTTTAAGATGAGAGAGACATGAGCACGCCATGGAATGAATCAGTTGAAAGGGATAGTTTGAAGCCACAGAGGAGCAAAGAGATAATTGCAAAAGTGGTAGGAACAGACATCCACAGGTCAGGAAGAAAAAACATCTCCTAATGTAACAGAAAGCGCAGAGAGACTAGATGCAGGTGCCATGTTGGTGCAAAAATAATTGCGGTTTTTGCCATTAATTTTAAAGAAATCGAGAGGGTTCTCGGTGGATGGCTTCAATCTACCCTAAGAAGCTGAGGGTGAGAAGGGAGGTAAAAGGATCAGAGGTTTGAGGAAATCAGAAAAGTTTCTGATTTCCTCAAACTGTTGTCTGAGACAGAAAGAAAGAGAGTGAACCAGAGAAATGTATTAAGACTTCCAGGCAGTGCTGGGAGTCCATTAGAGACTGGTGATTATTCATTTATAAATGCCTCTTTTCACAGGTCTAATAAAAAGATTGCCAAAAGCTTATTAAATAATTTCAGAATCTTTCTCGATGATTACTTTTAATATGGACATCATAGTAATTTTCCTATATATATTTTATCATCTATATTTTCCTTTCATCATGCTTGAACATCAAATTCAAATCCAAGAGAAAAGTTAACGTAACAGAATCTGATTATTTTTTTCTTTACAATTAAAATGTACCAGACTGGCTGAAGCCAATTAATCCATGAACCCACCAAAAATACTAATATCTCAGTATTAGTATTTGGAATGCTGATAAGGGTACACAGATAAAGCCACAGCATAAAAATGGTGGCCTTTGCAAGGTGGGCTGCTGGAAGGGTTAGCTAAAAGTGAGCAGAATATAATAATGCATGGGGAATAAGGGAGTCGTTAAGATGCAATTAAGGAAATAGGTAATATTCAAAACCAAACTCAGAACAGTAAATAACCTCAGGAGCTTCAGTGCCCAAAAGCAAAGTATCCCCATAACCTTGTGAAGGACTGAAGGCTGCGTGGTGGTGAATTTTGGATACCCAGCAAGCTAGTGAAATATTGTTTCTGGGTATGTCTGTGAGGACGTTTCTCTTCTTCAAAGAGATTGGCATTTGAATTGGTGGACTGAGTAAAGAGGATCCCGGGGAGATGCTGGCTCATTAACAGACGGGTGGGCATCATCCCCTCTGTTGGGAGCCTGCATCGAACAAAACGCAGAGCAAGGGTACATTTTCTCTCTCCTGGAGCTGGGACGTCCATCTTCTCCTTCTCTTGGACATTGGAGCTCTTCAGTCCTGGGCCTTCGGACTTACACCAGTGGCCCCTGGTTCTCAGGCCTTTGGCCACAAACTGGGAATTACACCACCGGCTTTCCTGGTCTCGTTTACAGACAGCAGATTGTCGAACTTTTTGGCCTCCATAATCATGTAAGCAATTTCCCATGACAAGTCTCCTTTTATATACCTAAATATCTCCTAGAGGTCTGTTTCTCTGGAGAACTCTGGTACAGGCTGATACAGTTCGAAAGGCAGTGAAATAACCAAGAAGGAAGATAATGAATGCTGAGGACAATTATTCTGGGAGGAATAGGAATATAAAGAGAAACAAAAACAGAAATGAAAGAAAGTATTTTAACTGCACCAGTGTTTATTACCTGGTGTCTCGCTATTAAGCTTCTGTCTCCTGGCGTCCTGGGGAGAGAAGGAGCTGGCCATCTTCCTCCAGGTGTTCCATTCGAAATAGCATAGCAGTTTCTTCACTGATGAAGTTGAGGGGAGTCCTACAATGTGCTGGTCATTTCCATCTTCGCCTTTTCTCTTTGCTCTGTGTCCTCTTGTGGGAGATGACCTCTCTGTTCACATAAGCACATCTCTCTCCTTTTTTTAGAAAGAGACGGGGTCTCGCTCTGTCAGCCAGGCTAGATAGAGGGCAGTGGCATGATCACAGCTCACAGCAGCCTCCAACTCTCGGGCTCAAGCATCCACCTGCCTCGGCCTCCCAAAGTGTTGGGATTACAGGCGTGAGCCACCGCGCCCGGCGTCTCCTTTTATACATGCTCAAGAAATGTCTAAATAGAAGACCGGGATCCAAGTCAGGAGGTTCCCTTCGCACCCACTCAGCGGCCCGAGGCAGCAGCCCGGAAATCTCCCTGCATTCTTCCACCTCCCTCACCACTCTTCCATATTTATCCATCCACAAGTCCTCTCAGTTCCACTCCGACACGTCTTTCAAATCCTTTCCCCTCTCTCAATTCCCGTTTCTGCCTAGAGCCACCATCATTCCTCGCCCAGACCACCTCTGTGTCTGCCCACGCCTGCCCTCCACTCCTCCCTAATCCAGCAGCTGCACGGCCAGAGTTTGTCCCCAGTGCAAATCTGATCATGCTGGTTCACGCTAAGCTGCACAGTGGCTCTGGACCTCCCTAAGAACAGAGTCCAAACTTCTAAAACTTGGGCCGCAAGGCCCCTGGCCGGCCCTCTGCCTTACTTTGCGCAGCGCGTAGGTGCCTGCCTGCCTGGACCGGTCTCGGGTGCCCTCATCTCACCCTGCTCTCCTCCTTCCCTCTTTTCCTCCATTCTCTTCTTTTCTTTGTACCCCATTCACTGGGCAGACTCCTAATGCAGATTGCTATATGCATACTGTTTACTCCAGAAAGCCTTTCTGAATTCAGTTGTTTCTTCTAAACCCCACCTTTTCCTTCCTTCAAACATCAGTGTCAAGAGGCCCTTGTTGGCTGGGTGTGGTGCTTCCCGCTTGTAATCCCAGCACTTTGGGAGGCCAAGGCGGGTGAATCACGAGGTCAAGAGTTCGAGACCAGCCTGGCCAACGTGGTGAAACCTGGTCTCTGCGAAAAATAGAAGAAATTAGTTGGACATGGTGGTGGGTGCCAGTAATCCCAGCTACTCAGGAGGCTGAGGCAGGAGAATCGCTTGAGCCCAGGAGGCGGAGGTTGCAGCGAGCCCAGATCGTGCCACTACACTCCAGCCAGGGTGACAGAGTGAGACTCTGTCTCAAAAAAAAGGAAAAAGAAGCCCTTGTCAAACTTAATTGCACCTATTTGCTTGAAAGCTCAAATATTATGACTGTGTAATAAAGACTAACAATAATTCTCTTTCCTCTGTGTGTATTCTCTCTTCTCCCACTAAAGGGACAGCTTCGTTAGGGAAAGAATTCGGTCTGCTGCTCAGGACCCAGGAGAGGACTCAGCAAAGATGCTGTGTTAACAATCCCCAAATGAGTGAAGGCAATGAATGCTCAGGGGAGCCAAAGAAAGATCGTCTGGCCAGGCTTGGGTTCGACTTTAAAAGCAGAATAGCGTGTTCCTGTGCTCCAGATTGGAGGTAACAGAGGCAATGTAACAGAGAGGGTCTCACTGGGAAAGTGAAGCCCAAGGAGGAAAGGGAAGACAGGCTAGAGGATCGATGGTCAGGATCCGTCTATTCTGCTCAATGCTATATTCCTACATACAGTGGCTGGGCGGTACTAACAAGTTTCTGAAAATATTCAGTTGAATGAATGATCACATGAATTCCTAATGCAGCCCACAGCCTTTTGGGACTTAGAAAATGAAACATGGGCCAGGTGCACTGGCTCACACCTTGTCATTGAACCACTTTGGGAGGATGAGGTGGGTGGACCCCTTGAGCTCAGGAGTTCAAGACAAGCCTGGGCTACATGGCGAAACTCTTTCTCTAAAAAAAAAAAAAATACAAAAATTAGCTGGGTGTGGTGGTGTGTGCCTGTGGTCCCAGCTACGTGGGAAGGTGAGAGAGGAGGGTTGCTTGAGCCCGAGAGGGGGAGGCTGCAGTGAGCTGAGATCGTGCCACTGTACTCCAGCCCGGGCGACAGAGTGAGAACTTTTTCTCACAAATAAAGAAATAGAAATAAGACAGGGAAAATGCTGATAATACATTGAATTTTTGTAATGAAGATTCCTATGTATTCATTTCCAGAAGAAACAAAGCCGACAAGTGGGCTCAGAATGCATAAGACCTACCTTATTTTCCCTGAAGACATAGAAAGTCAATCACATAATACAGATTCAGAGAAAGGGAAGTTACCATTCAAATGTTTAGTCACATATGGGTTTAACTGCCCAATTCCTTCATTTCTGTAGTTGGTGGGGACACCTGCCAGGGAAGCCCTTGCATCCTGTCTGCGAGGGCACCGCGGCCCCAGCCTTTCAGACTGCTATTTTGGTCCCCACATTACAGTGACACATAATTTAGATAAGCCAACATCTTCGACTGGGTTATTAGGGCTGTTAACCAGCCTGGGAGTCCTTAACCAGCCTGGGCGTCCTTAACCAGACTGGCATATCCCTATTGTGCTCCCTTGGAAGTTCCGATTTTATGCTGGAACTTTTCCAGGAGCAACCACATTTCCCTCTTTTCCAAGTCCTGAGGAGTTGCCTGCCCCACGCAGCGTTTTCCACCTGAGCATTCTGAGACTGCAGAGGTGGGTGGAGCTGCAGACGGCATTAGGTAATTTACTGGGTCATTGACTCGTTTGAAATTGAGGGCTTCTTGGCAATGGCGTTTGAAAAGAGAAAAATGTTGAGTCTAGGAGACAAGACAAGAATTAGAACAGCTATTGAGAGCTCCACAGCAAGGCGGCTGAGATTGCTTGGTAGAAAGAGGTTGGGGGCAAAGTGCCCACTCTGAAGCTAGAGCAACGTCATTTTAAAACGAACAACCTGTGCTTGATTGACAATGTGGGTACACACCTTGTTATTTTGTCTTCTGTAATTACTTTCTTCTTATTCTCCCTTGATGTGTGCAAGTTCTTGTAAACACTGAACAGTCTCTTAATGGTATTAATGGCTGACAATAGCTCTCCTTTCTCTGTATGTGTTTATTCTCCCTATCCCACTAAAGGAAAGCATTTTGTCTGCTTCATTCATCCCTGCTGCTCAGGACCCAGGAGAGGACGGAGCAACGATGCTGCATTGACTGTCGCCAAATGAGTGAAGGCAATGAACGTTCAGGGGAGCCAAGGAAAGATCGTTTCGGCCAGGCTTGGGTTCGAGTTCAAAGTGGAATCGCGTGTTCCTGTGGCTCAGACTAGAGGCGGTAGAGGCCAAGCGACAGAGAGGGTCTCACTGGGAAAGTGAAGCCCAAGGAGGAAAGGAAGGCAAATTACAGACACAGCTGTGCCCAGACAGGCTGTCATCTGCCAGTGCTCCCCTCAGCTGAAGACTGGCAGAGCTTGTGTTTTGTATGAGTATGAGAGGTGCCACTAACAAGTGCCACTGAGCCAAATAGCAGTGCAGAAATCTGGCTTAGAAGAATTCGGTGTTTGAAAAATATTAACTTATTCACAGTAACAAAATGTCACACAAATAAGTTACTTTTTAATCAACAAATAAACCAAAACAGAACAAAGGAAAAGATTAGAAAAAGTTTCAATAGCTTTGCTAACTTGACTTTCTGAAACTGTTCTGAGCCATACTTTCACTTTTTCATCTTTAAAAAATAAAAACAGTAAGCCTGGAACCTGGACTAAGAAAATAATCAAAAATTTAAAAAATAAAAACAGGTTGGGCACGGTGGCTCACGACTGTAATCTCAGCACTTTGGGAGGCCGAGGTGGGGGGACCACTGAGCCAGGAGTTCAAGACCAACCTGGGCAACATAGTGAGACCATCCCCATCTCTATTAAAAAAAAATTAGCCAGACATCCTGGTGCATGCCTGTAGTCCCAGCTACTCGGGAGGTCGAGGTGGGAGGGTTGCTTGAGCCCAGGAAGTTGAGGCTGCAGTGAGCTGGGATCGTGCCATCGCACCCTAGCCCGGGGGAAAGAGCAAGACCCCGTCTCAAAAATAAAATGAAATAAAACAAACAACCCTCTTCCATTCTCCCCATGGCCTTTCAATAATGCTATATCAGAAAGCTACACAGATTAGATCTCTTTACCTCTCTGTGAAAATATTTCACAGAATTATCTTGGAATCTTATGCTCCTGTCTCTCCACAAGAGATGCCATGTGTTTTTGAAATTTCCACGGAAGACTTACCCCGCCTTAACTGTTCAGTGTCTCAGGATCAGCTTCTCTCACCATTTAATACTGGAGAACAAGTTCATCTCCTAAAGAATTAGTGACTTTTTAAAATGTCAGATAACAACAGACACATAAATCATCCTCCCTTGTGGACTGCCATGAAGTCACGGCTCAAGGTTGGGCTCGGCTACAGATCCTGGCACAGGAATCCTTCAGTTCAAGAAGCACTCAGGCCACGCTTCTGGGTCTGTCCCTGCCGTGCTGTAAACTCACAGACGTGTGTGAATGACCAAGATTTTATTCGTGCTGCTTGGTTCTGTGCCACGATGAGCTCCAGGAAAATTCCAGCCTGCCACTGCTTTTTTCCCCTCAGTCTCTTCCAGATGATGTTTGTTAACTACTATTGCCTCCATTTATCTAAGTCAGCACACAGAAAAGTACGCTAAGTGATTACGTGCTTTATACTTTTTTTTGAGACGGAGTTTTGCTCTTGTCGCCCAGGCTGGAGTGTAGTGTCGCAATCTCGGCTCACTGCAACCTCTGCCTCCCAGGTTCAAGCGATTCTCCTGCCTCAGCCTCCCAATAGCTGGGATTACAGGTGTCCACTACCATGCACAGCTAATTTTTGTGCCTTTGGTAGAGATGAGGGTTTCACCATGTTGGCCAGGCTGGTCTCGAACTCCTGACCTCAGGTGATCCACCTTCCTCAGCCTCCCAAAGTGCTGGGATTACAGGTGTGAGCCACCGCACCTGGCTTGCTTTGTATTTCTATTAACAAATAAGCCATATAATTTGCTTTTTTTAAGATACCAAGAACAATGGTAGTGGTTACTGAAAAACACCTCGGTTGGACGTCATTTTCATTTTGTGCATGATGCATAGTCATACACAATTATTTTAAGTTCCAAAAGACAGAAAAGTTCACACTCAGAAAGGTAAACCTTCCATCCATCTGGAGACTAAATTATTTAATTATCTCCCTCCTTCATTACACGGTTCTTCTTTAACTACCCACGCTTCTTTTTTTTTGAGACGGTCTCACTCTGTCGCCCAGGCTGAAGTACACTGATACAATCTCGGCTCACTGCAACCTCTGCCTCCCGGGCTCAAGCAATGCTGCTGCCTCAGCCTCCCGAGTAGCTGGGACTACAGGCGCACACCACTGCTTCCAGCTAATGTTTGTATTTTTAGTAGAGTCAGGGTTTTCACCATGTTGGCCAGGCTGGTCTTGAACTCCTGACCTCAGGTGATCTGCTCGCCTCAGTCTCCCAAAGTGCTGTGATTACAGGTGTGAGCTACCGTGCCCGGCCAACTACCCATACTTTTTATTTTATTTTATTTTACTTTTTATTTTTTTTTAGATGGAGTTTTGCTTCACTCTTGTCCCTCAGGCTGGAGTGCAATGGTGCAATCTCTACTCGCTACAACCTCAAATGATTCTCCTGCCTCAGCCTCCCAAGTAGCTGGGATTACAGGCACCCACCACCACACCCGGCTAATTTTGGTATTTTTAGTAGAGACAGGGTTTCACTGTGTTGGTCCGGCTGGTCTCAAACCCCTGAACTCAGGTGATCCACCCGCCTCAGCCTCCCAAAATGCTGGGATTACAAGCATGAGCTACTGGGCCCAGCCTACTACCCACATTTTAATCATCCTTATGTAGCTTTAATTGCAAATTCCTAAACTCTTCTTGAGTAGGCTGACTTTTGAAAAATGCATGAATTTTTTTAAAAAAATAACCCTACATGTAGTATATATCAATGAAGCAAAGGTTTCTTCACAGACTGAGGTGAAATTTTGGGGGTTCAGTTTCGTGGCATAGTGAAAATTATGACAGTGATTCATTTCAGCAAGTACTAAGTACCTACTCTTCCCCACAGGCTGGGCTTAGAGATGGAGGAAAACTTTAAAGTAATGGAACACAATATCTCTTTGAGGTATTAAGCTTCAGTGCCTGAGGGGATATGACCTGTTTACCTGAAAACATTTTTTTTTTTTTGAAAGCAAAGCAAAGATTAATTATAGATGTTTGAGGTTTGGTTAGTCTTGGAAGATTTCATGGACTTCAAATTTGATCTTAAAAGAAGTGTAGCGTAGGCCCGGGCTTGGTGGCTCACGCCTGTAATCCCAGCACTTTGGGAGGTCGAGGTGAGTGGATCACCTGAGGTCAGGAGTTTGAGACCAGCCTGGCCAACAAGGAGAAGCCCTGTCTAAAAAATTAGTTGGGCGTTGTGGTGGCCGGCTGTAATCCCAGCTACTCGGGAGGCTGAGGCAAGGGAATTGCTTAAACTCAGGAGTCAGAGGTTGCAGTGAGCCGAGATCGCATCATTGCACTCCAGCCTGGGTGACAGAGTGGGACTCTGCCTCAAAAAAAAAAAAAAAAAGTTTAGGATTGAGATGATGAGAAATAAAGAAAAAACTCTGTTCCAGGAGAGGAAAAACATAAACCGAGTTTGCATAACGGGAACCAGTAGTGAGCCCTGGGGGTGGGGAGGGTGGAGACCTCAGGTGGAGAGTCAGGCCAGAAATGTGCACTCTCCTAAGAAAACTTTGGTTGGAAGGCTGACCAGGGACTGGGGAGTTAGGGGTTAACATCTCAATCTGATATACGCTAAAGAACCACTGTGAACTCTTAATCAGAGCAGGGAGATAAGGGAAAGAATCCACTTCAGAAAGAATCCACTTATGCAGATAAAAGTCTTTGTAACTACAGAGAGGAATCCGATATGAAGGTTTCCTCAGCATCGGGAGCTATCTGAGCTACAGAAAATCTCTAGCTTCTATGCAAAATGAAGGACAGCAGAGAGAAGAAGAAAAGGAAAAGGGCATCGAAGGATAGCTTTTAGTTCAACAAAGAATAACAAAAGACTCAAGTTTCTAGTATAGTGCTAGTGACATCGTAGGGCTTAATAAGTATGACTACGGTTGTTATTGTGATTTTTATTACCAGTGGAAGATGATTTTGCATTACGTTTTAATAGCAGTAGAAAGTAAGAAAATCTTACATTTGTTATGTGCCAGCTAGGTTAGAATCAGATTTCTTCTCTTCCCTTCCAATCACCCTGAAATGTAGAGTATCCCTATTTTTTATCGTTGAAGATGTAAGTAAGGCTCAGAATGGCTAAGAAACAACAGCTAGTAAGTGGTAGAGCCTGGATCTGGACCCCGATGTGGCTGGCTCCAAAATCCATGCTTCTTCCACTCTGTCTCTGAATTGGGAATCAAAAGATCTGCCAGAAGCTAAAAGAGCAAATGTACGATTGAAAACCAGTGACCGCTCTACACTAACCTGAAGAAAGAGTCAGTGAGAAGGAAGGGGAGAGTTCAACAGCGAAGCACAGCAAAGGACGGGGCCTGAGAGGCAGAACTGGGAGAGGGTTTAGCTCCGTGCAGCAGAAGGGTGAGTGACTGATGGACCCACAGCATGGGGGGCTTCCTTGAAGCACAGGCCATGTTCCGGCTTTACAAGGCTGGGATGCTATCTCCCTTATCTTTTACACAGAGGTTTTATCGTAGGCTTCCTGGATACCTTGTTAGAGAGGAACACGCAGTCTCCGGACTGCAGAGCACCTAGAAAGGAGGAGTTCAGTGCTGGAAAGGAGATTGGCGTTCACATAGTAAAACACTGATGATCCTATTGATACCCTGGCCTCCTGTGAATTGTATTAGCATGAACCTCTTTCTCCATGTACCTAATCAATATGTCATACGAATGCGATGAAGTTCTGAATGTGTGCAACGAAGAGAAGAATATCATAAAGGAATCCTAGTATGAGACCCCGAGGGGGCCAACCAGAGGGCCTCTTTCTAGTGATATCGCCCCTTAAGAAGTTCAACAACGGTGAGGTGCATATCACTTAGCAGTTTCTATCCCTTGCTGTCTTCACTTCCTGGAACCCTCTTCTGCTCAAATTATCCTACCTGAAGTTTTAGTTTGGAAGTGGCATACATTAATTCTTTTTTTTTTTTTTTTTTTTTTGAGGCAGAGTCTCTCTCTGTTGCCCAGGCTGGGGTGCAATGGTGCGATCTCAGCTCACTGCAACCTCCGCCTCCCGGATTCAAGGGATTCTCCTGCCTCAGCCTCCTGAGTAGCTGGGATTATAGGCACCCTGCCATCATGCCCGCTTAATTTTTGTAGAGATGAGCATTCACCATCTTGTCCAGGCTGGTCTTGAACTCTTGACCTCAGGTGATCCGCCCACCTCAGCCTCCCAAAGTGCTGGGATTACAGGTCTGAGCCACCGCACCCAGCTGCATACATCAATTCTCTTCACATTTTACTCATCAAAGCAGGTCGCATGGTCAAGCCTCATGTAAACGATGTGTGCAAGTATAATCTTCCACAGGAAGGGCAACAAATAATTGAGTGTCATAGTGTAATCTACGACGGGTATGGATTTGCTTACTAATTTGTCTAATTGAAGATTCTATTCTTTCCAGCAGTCAAAAAGAAAGTTTCTTTCTTCAAGAAATTCCCTGTTACTTC
Source organism: Plecturocebus donacophilus (assembly GCA_004027715.1). NCBI lineage: Eukaryota > Metazoa > Chordata > Mammalia > Primates > Pitheciidae > Plecturocebus > Plecturocebus donacophilus. Next base: position 13,799 of record PVKP010039957.1, read on the forward strand.
TATTGGAATTTGGTTTAACAGTTCATATTTAAAAATATTTTGCTGATTGTTTCCACTTAGGAATTTTGATTGACTTCTCTAAGTAGTTAGCTTTGTTTCAGTAGCAAACAGGTACACAAATCTCAGTTGCTCACAATAAAAAAACATACGTATGTCCTGCCTGTGTAACATGTGGGTCTGCCAGTCAGCCTGGGGCTGTGGCTCTGCTCAGGCTGCGGGCTGGCAGCAGGTCTGTTCTGGTGTCTTCTTCATCTGGGACCTCCAACAGAGAGGCAGCCCTGATCTGGGACGGGCCAGAGCAAGCATCCATGCCAAAGCGGGTGTATTAGTCAGGCTCTTCAGAGAAACACTACATATAATGGATATATAGAGACAGGATATACAGAGATACATATAAATGATTTCTTATAGGAATTGGCTCACACAGTTATGGGGGCTGAGAAATCCCACATGCTGCTATCTACAACCTGGAGAACAGGGAAAGCCAGTGGTCTAATTTAGTCTGAGTCCAAGGGTCTGGGAAGGGGGTTGGAGGGGACCGGTGGTGTAAATCCCTATCTGAGTCCGAAAGCCTGAGAACCAAGAGCTCTGATATCCAAAGGCAGGAGAAGATGGATTTCCTGACTCAAGCAGAGTGAAAAAAATTCACCATTTCTTCTTTTTTCAAATTTGATTTGAGCTCTCAACAGATTGAGAGATGCCCACTCACAATAATGAGGGTGGATTTTCTTTACTCAGTCTACCAATTCACTTGCTCACCTCCTCTGGAAACACCCTGCAGTCATGTTTTACCAGCGCTCTGGGCATCCCTCAGCCCAGTCAAGTTGACACCTAAAATTGGCCATCACAGCAGGGAATCACGTTAAAGCTTCTGCTCATCCCGGCGTGAGTCACGCCTGCTCAGATTCCATTGGCCCAGGTTGACGACAAGGTGTAGAAGCACGCCTGGCCCCTGTTTATGGGGGGTGATGTGAAGTCACCTGCCGTGAACAGGGATGTCTAACTCTCTCTGATACAGAGGAGGAGTGAGCAACTGCAAGTGGTGAGACGATCTACCAGAAAATCTTCCAGGATTTCCACTGAGTTTTGTCAGTGCAGTTAGCCCTCTGTATTCTTGAGTTTCTCATCTTCAGATTCAACTAGCCACAGACAAAAAATATTTGGAAAAAGAAAAATTTTTTAAAAAATACAAATTTAAAAAACAATATAGTATAACAACTATTTACATAGCATTTACATTGTGTTAGGTATTATAAGTAATCTAGAGATGATTTAAAGTATAGAAAAGGGCCAGGCACAGTGACTCATGCCTGTAATCCCAGCACTTTGGAAGGCCGAGGTGGCCTTCCAAAAGGCCACCTGAAGTCAGGAGTTTGAGATCAGCCTGGCCAACAAGGTGAAACCCGTCTCTACTAAAAATACAAAAATTAGACCAGGCACGGTGGCTCACGTCTGTAATCACAGCACTTTGGGAGGCCAAAGTGGGCGGATCACCTGAGGTCAGGTGTTCAAGACTAGCCTGGCCAACATTGTGAAATCCCATCTCTACTAAAAAAATACAAAAAGTTCCCGGGCGTGGTGTTGTGTGCCTGTAATCCCAGCCACTCAGGAGACTGAGACAGGAGAATCGCTTGGACCCAGAGGTTGTAGTGAACCGAGATTGTGCCACTGTACTCTAGCCTGGGTGACAAAGCAAGACTCTGTCCCTAAACAATAATAATAAAGTAAAATACAAAAATTAGCCAGGTGCGGTGGCTCAGGCCTGTAGTCTCAGTTACCGGGGAGTGGCAGGAGAATGGCTTGAACCTGGAAGGCGGAGGTTGCAGTGAGCCAAGATCCTGACATTGCACTCCAGCCTGGGCAACAGTGAGACTCGGTTTCAAAAAAATAAACAATTAAATTAAAATTAAAAAGTATAGGAAAGAATGTGTATAGGTTATATGCAAATACCATGGCATTTCGTATCAGGGGCATAAGGATATAAAAGGATCTGGGTATTCTCGAGGGTCCTGGGACCAATCCCCTGAGGATGCCAAGGACAACTGTCATTTGAAAGGCTGTTGACACACACAACTTGATGTACTACTTCCGTCAACGCATTTTTGAATTGACTCTCACGCCTTTTCCAACAACAGTATTATCCACAGCCTCATTTCAGTAACACTGTGTTTTGGAATCAAGAGACAAACTATAAACATCAGGGCAGATTATCGCCTGGAGATAAGAATGTGTGCTACTAATATGAGATGTAATTACTTTGTTGACTTGCTTGTTTATATCCTCACCTCATTCCAAAATTGATTTCATACAAGAGGTGGGCATTACACGTAATTCTGAATTTCTTTTCCTCTCCCTTCTATTTATCGTTCTGTTGTTTTTCCCCTTTTTTCTTTCTTCCCCTACTCCAGAGACTAGGGAATAAAAGAAAAGGCTAAATGCTAATTATGTATCTGGCAGTTATCGAATGTCTATTACCAGTACATGACAAGTACTTCGGATTCAGTAATAACTAAGAGTGTTTCTACTCATTCGAGTAAGTGTCTATTTGGTGGAGGAAACTAACACAGACAAAAAAAACACACAATCAAATATGATAAAGAACTTCAGCGTGTTGTGGGGTTTTGCTTCTGTTTTTTGTTTTTTGTTTTTTTCAGAGATACGATCTCATTCTGTCCCCCAGGCTGGGGTGCCTCGGCATGATCGGAGCTGACTGCAGCCTGCAGCCTCTGGGTTCAAGCAGTTCTTCCCCCTCAGCCTCCCAGGTAACTAGGGGATATAGGCTCTCACCACCACACCCAGTTAATTTTTAAAGTTTCTGTAGAAATAAGGTCTTGCTGTCTTGCCCAGGTTGGTCTCAAACTCCTGGCCTCAAATGATCCTCCCTTCTCAGCCCCGCAAAGTGCTGGGATTACAGGTGTGAGCCGCTGGGAGTTTATACGAATGGAAGAGTATTTTTACTACAAAGTACTAGAGAGGCTCTTTCAGGAAAAGTCAGATCCTCTCATTCTTCCTTTCTGGGGAAGCTTCGCAGAGTTGATACTAAACGCAGAGAAAGAGTGCGCCACCAGAGACCTCTGAACGGAATGTTTAATCAGGTGTGTTTCACAGTGCTAACTCCGGTGCCGAGGCAGGGTGGACGGGGTGGCAGAGGTCAGGAGACCCGCTGGTGGTGGCCGACGGCCACCTGACAGTGCGTGGACCGTGGTGCGGCTTTGCGAGGAGGTAGAGGGAGGACTCAGAGACACTCCAGAGGCAGAAGTGGACAAGACTCGGCAACCGCCTGCCTGTGAATGACGAAGACCCAACGCTGCGATATTCTCCCTGCAATACGCTTCTGGGCAAGGGAGGAAGGGTTGATTCTGGCTGCATGTGTAAGCACAAGACAGCAAGTCCTCATGAACACCATCCGTAGGTTCTTGGAAACTGCAACTTTAAGCAAGATAACATATAACAAAGCCTTTTTTCTCACAGGCTAATTGATGCACACCTGAGTTAAGTTCCTAGGACATAATTTCCCATCACAACAATATCATCAACGTACTAAATAAAGGCCAAACACTTCTCATGTTACACATTGAAATAAATGTGAGCCATACAAATATTTAAGAGTGATTAATTAAAACAAGATAAGTATTTACACCCCTATTCTAAGTCCAGGTGGTGGGGAAAGGGATGGGGGCAGAGTACCAGGGGGCATGCCAGTAGTTCAGGATGCCAGGTGGGACCCGCTTCGGTGAGGATGCCCTCCCATTGCAGGGAGACCCACAGTCACCCACATTTACTCTCACTCACCCACATTCACTCACCCACACTCACACTCACCCTCACCCACACCCTCACTCACCCACACTCTCCCTCACTCACCCACACTCTCCCTCACCCTAACTCACACACCCACACTCACCCTACATTCTCACCCTCTCACCCTCACCCTAACTCATACTCACCCACACCCTCACTCTAACCCACACACCCTCAACCTCAGTCACCGTCACGCTCACCCTCATCCTCACACTCACACTCATCCACACTCGCATCCACACCCACACTCACCCTCACCCATCCACATTCCTCTCACTGACTCGTTCACCCGCCTCACCCACACTCACTCACTACCCACCTACACACCCTCATTCACACTCACACCCACACCCATCCTCACCCATCCACATTCACTCTCACCCAGACTCGTTCACCCGCCTCACCCACACCCACTCACTACTCACCTACACACCCTCATTCACACACCCGCACCCATCCTCACCCATCCACATTCACTCTCACCCAGACTCCTTCACCCACTCACACCCACTCACACTCACACTCACTCACCCACACTAACACCCACCCACTCACACTCACTTGTACCTACACCCACACTCACCCTCACCCATCCACACTCTCTCACCCGCACTCTCTCACTCACCCACACCTACTCACACTCACACCCATGCACACACTCACACTCACCCACACTCACTTCCACCCATGCTCACCCACATCAACCACACACCCTCACCCACACTGAGACCACGGAGACATGCCAGTCCAGCGAACGGGCACAGCTTTGGGACACGGGAGGAACCCAGAACCCCGGGAGAAGACCCCCGCAGGAGTGAGAACAGGCAGACCCCCCGACGGAGCCCGGAGGGAAGCGAGCTCCTCTCATCCGCACGATGGGCTTATCGGAGGGCCGGCCGCAGCTGCGGTTCTTGGTGTGTGCGTTCCTCTTACTTCTGGGAACGGAGATGAATGGAGCGACCCGCTCTGATCTCACTACTGAGTGACACCGAACAACTGAGACTCCGGGGCGCACGGAGCGGCCAGGCCGACCCTCAGCTGCAGGGCAGGCTCAGCCCAGGAGGGGCCATGCGCGGGGCGGCCCCCGGCTACCCCGAGTGGCCCAAGGCAGGGTCGCCTGACCAAGAGCGAGGCCAGGGCCCTTCCCTGGGATGCCTTCAGACTCAGGGAGGGAGAAAGCTCTCGGTTCCAGTTTCTGGTGCGGGACCCGGAGCTGCCAGGGATCCTGGCTCGCAGGTCAGGGGAAGCCATTGTGAGGGAATGCGGCGAGGCACAGGGTGCTGCTGTCCTCCAGGTGCGGGGGTCCAGACGGCGCTGAGTCTGCCGCACCCTGTCCCTTTCTGACGCCTGGTCAGTGTGCCCAGAAACGCCCTTCCCCTCCCAGGTGCGCCTGCATTACTCGTGCCTGGAGTCCTACGCCTGCTCAAACGGTTACTGTCATTATTATCAGTACTTTTTACAGACAAGGTCTTGCTCTGTCGCCCAGGCTGGAGTGCAGGGGCACAATCGCAGCCCCCTGCAGCCTCAAATTCCTGGGCTCAGCCTCCGAGCTGCGGAGACCACCGGTGTGCGCCATCACGCCTGGCTAATTCAGAGGGTCATTGCGAGGATTCGTGTTCACGTGCGTGACGGGACTCGGGCAGGGCCCTCTTCAGGACTCCCGGCCTCTCGTGATCTGGGGCCTCTGGCTAGACCATCACTGCAGCCCTCGGCTGTGCGAGGATTCCTACCAACTTCCCACAGGCACAAACTCTGGGTTAAATTCTTCCCGCTTCCTCCCCTAAAGGGTGTCTCAAGAAGTGATTGTTTGTCTTAGAAGATGTTGCCTGTGATCGAGTTTGACACCGAGGTAGCGGCCAGGTTGGTAACTCACCTTCGTAATGGTTGTCCTACCTTCCGCAGGCATGTGCTAAGGCAGGACTCTACTACAGAGGGCAGTCCGTGGATGGGAGCCGGGCTCATGATGTCTTCTGCATCTGACGACCTTCACCTCCATCGGTTGCTTTAGGACTTCAGAATCCCTCCAGCACTGAAAAGGCCAAGACTTCTAATATTCATTTATCCTTCCCTTCTTCCTTCCTTCCTTCTTTCCTTCCTTCCTTCCTTCGCCTCCTTCTCCCTTTCTTCCTTCCTTTCTT
>PVKP010039958.1:0-19789 GCA_004027715.1 Plecturocebus donacophilus
AAAAATTTAATAACAATAAAGAATAACAGAATAAGCCCCAGAGTCAATAGCCATGAACATTCTGGGTTTTTATTCTTCTTTTTTTTTTTTTTGAGTTGGAATTTTGCTCTTGTTGCCCAGGCTGGAGCATAATGGTGTGATCTCGGCTCACCGCAACCTCTGCCTCCCAGGTTCAAGCAGTTCTTCTGCCTCAGCCTCCCAAATAGCTGGCATTACAGGCGTGTGCCACCATGCCCTGCTGATTTTGTATTTTTAGTAGAGACGGGGTTTCTCCATGTTGGTCAAGCTGGTCTCAAACTGCCAACCTCAGGTGTTCCACCCACCTCAGCCTCCCAAAGTGCTGGGATTACAGGCATGAGCCACTGTACACGGCAAGATTTATATTCTTCTAATGAAGAGAAGTTAGGCAATTAAACAAATTCAGGCCTGGTCTAGTGGCTCACACCTGTAATCCCATCACTTTGAGGGGCCAAGGCCAGAGGACTTCTTGAGACTTGGAGTTCTAGACCAACCTGGGCAACACAGCAAGACACTGTATTTACAAAAATAAAATTTTTTTTTTCCTCGCTCTGTCACCCAGGCTGGAGTGCTGTGGCTTGATCTCGGCTCACTGCAACCTTCGCCTCCCGGGATCAAGCAATTCTCCTACCTCAGCTTCCCAAGTAGCTGGGACTACACGTGCACACTACCACGCCCAGCTAATTTTTGTATTTTTAGTAGAGTTGGGGGTTTCACCATGTTGGCCAGGATGGTCTCGATCTCCTAACCTCATGATCCACCTGCCTTGGCCTCCCAAAGTGCTGGGATTACAGGCATTAGCCACCACACCTGCCCTGCAAAAAATATTTTTAGAAAATTAGCTGGGTGTGGCCAGGCATGGAGGCTCATGCCTGTAATCCTAGCACTTTGGGAGGCCAAGATGGGCTGATCACCTGAGGTTAGGAGTTCAAGACCAGCCTGGCCAACATGGCGAAACCCTGTCTCTACTAAAAATACAAAAATTAGCCGGGCATGGTGGTGCACGTCTGTAATCCCAGCTACCTGGGAGGCTGAGGCAGGAGAACTGCTTGAACCCGGGAGGTGGAGGCTGCAGTGAGCCAAGATTGCACCACTGTACTCCAGCCTGGGCAACAGAGGGAGACTCTATCTAAAAAAAAAAAAAAAAAATTAAAATTAACTGGGTTCAGTGATGTCCACCTATGGTCCTAGCTATTAGGGAGGCCCATGTGAGAGGACTGCTTGAGACTAGGAGTTTTAGGCTGCACTGAGCTATGATCGCACAACACTGCATTCTAGCCTGGGCAACAGAGCAAGACGCTGTTTCTAAAATAAATAAAAATAAACATATCTAGAATGTAGACTCTTTGAAAAGCAACTGGTCTGGTCTGTGCAAAATGGGTTAAATGTAATAGGGAGAGAAAAAGGTAGGAGGGCAATTCTAGATCGAAAGAAACAAAGTACAACAACCAAATGCAATGTCTAAACACTGAACGCTGAATTGATCTTGGTTCAAAAACCAAACAGCCATAAAGGAACACTTTGGGGACAGCTGGGGAGGAATAAAAATTGACTGGATACTAGTTATTCTAGGAAATCAATTTTTCCTGGTTGTGATAAGGGATATCCACAGGTATGCCAAAGAATGTCTCATGAGATGCATGTCTGCAGTTTACTTACAAATGGTTTGGCAAAAATGTATACATGTGTATATATAAAGCAAATATGGCAAAATGTTAAGTTTTTTAATCTAGGTGGAGAAAATACATGTGTTTATTGTATTATTTTAGCTATTGGGTATGTTTTAAAACTCAAAATAAAAAGAATCAGGTTAATGATTTAGGATCACATTCACATACTCACATTTATTGCCTCGAACAGCATAAGCTAGCTTCAGTGCAGGGTAAAATTTGCCCATTTGTTCAATCACTTTTCCTGTTTGGAGGGCGAGCTCATATGTTGGGGAGAGGCATAGACACTGGTAGGGAAAGAGTGCAGAGTGCAAATTTAAGACAATAGCTCTTTTGCAAAGGGGAATTACCATTAGGACTCAGCCACTCCTCCAGCTGAAGCTGAAGGAAAGAATAGTTTACACCATTTGATTCTTTGTTTTTTTGTTTGTTTCTTGAGACAGGGTCTCGCTATGTTGCCCAGGCTGGAGTGCAGTGGCTGTTCACAGGCATGATTCCACTACTGATCAGCACGGGAGTTTTGACCTGCTCCGTTTCTGACCTGGGTGGCTTCACCCCTCCTTAGGCAACCTGGTGGTTCCCCACTCCCAGAAGGTCACCATATTGATGCTGAACTTAGTGTGGACACCCAATTGGCATAGCATACTACAGCCCAGAACTCCTGGGCTCAAGTGATCCACCCATCCAGCCTCCCTAGTAGCTGGTACTACAGGCACATGCTACTGCACCCGGCCACCATTTGATTCTTTAAGCTACAGGGTCATAGCTAGAATTCTTAGGGGTCAGAACTCTGGCTGGGTAAAGACACTTGAAAACAGATACCAGCCATTGAAATACAAAAACCCACCACGAGCAAGGATCTAAAGTTCCAATCGATATTAGCTTTCTTTTCACTTACTCAGAAAACTCTCAGAACTTTCTAATGCATGACAGTTGCAGATGAAACAGGTTTTCCTGCAACTCAAGGAGCCAAGCCTGTAAGAAGTATCCCAGAACTGGCTCATGGAAAAGGAAACAGGATTTTTGTTGCCACTGGAAGATATACCGTATTATTTGTGCTCAATTTAAGGAGTTTAGTTTGTGTGAAAAGTTATTCATAGCCTGGTTTCTATTTTTTTGAGACAGAGTTTCAATTTTTTGGTCTAGGCTGGAGTGCAATGGTGTGATCTCAGCTCACTGCAACCACCGCCTCTCAGGTTCAAGTGATTCTCTTGCCTCAGCCTCCATGCCTGGCTCATTGTTTATTTTTAATAGAGACAGGTTTTCACCATGTTGGTCAGGCTGGTCTAGAACTCCTGACCTCAGGTGATCTACCCTCCTCAGCCTCCCAAAGTGCTGGGATTACAGGCATGAGCCACTATGCCTGGCCCATAGTTTGGCTTTTAATCCATCAAATGGAAATCCCCTTCTATCTATGCTTTAGTAGAAAACCTAAATTCCCAAGTACTTACCTGGGCATATTTGTTTGCAGGTTCTACTTGGCTAAGCATGGCCAGCACAAAGGCAGCTGTTTTGCCAGTACCAGACTGAGATTGGGCAATTAAGTTCTGTGGGCTGCACAAGAAACAAACTGGTTAGGAGCTTAAATCTCAAGTAACCTTTTAATTAATAAAGTTTAAAAAAATCAGTATTAAAAATTCATGTATAGAAAGAGACCTTGGATAGTGTAGCAGTTACATACGCCAGCTTCGCAAGAACAAAGCACTAAAGAAAGAAGGTTTTCTGGTGGGATTTGAGGCACTCCACATCTTTTTCTTGTTCCTTTTGAAATGAGGTCTCACTCTGCTGACCAGGCTGGAATGCACTGCAGCCTGGTCAGCTTAGCCCACTGCAGCGTTGACCTCCTGGGCTCAAGTGATCTTCCTGCCTCAGTCTCCCAAAGTGCTGGGATTATAGGTGTGAGCCACTGCAGTGGGTCTACTGATTCTTTTAAAATATGAGTCAGCTCATGTTACTTCTCTGCTCAAAAACCTTCCAGTCATTCCTCATTTCATTCATAGTACAAGTTGAAAGCCTCATAATGGCATACAGGGTCCTGCATGATCTGCTCCCCATTACACCTCAGCTCTCATTTCTTACTACTCTCTCTCCCTTACTTCGCTCCAGCACACAGTCCCAGTGCTGCTCAAGGAACAGGCCTTGTGCATTGGCTGTACTCTGCTTGGGACAACTGTCCCCAGGTAACATACTAATTCTCTGCTCTCCATCAAGTCTGCCCAGCTATCATCTACTTCAGGAGATCCTACCTTAACCCCTTGATTTAAAAGTGTAATCTACCTTGAAATGCCTAAAAAAAACCAAGATGTAGGTTTTGGTGGCAGGGTAGGGAGCAACAGTGGCAAGAACCAAGTCTTGCCTTAAAGGTGGCAAGCAGCAGCCTCTGAAGCAGCTCAAGAAGCAGGCAAGGCCGGGCGTGGTGGCTTACACCTGTAATCCCAGCACTTTGGGAGCCAAGGTGGGTGGATCAGTTGAGGTCAGGAGTTTGAGACCAGCATGACCAACATGATGAAACCCTGCCACTCCTAAAAACACATAAAATTAGCTGGGCATGGTAGCAGGTACCTGTAGTCCCAGCTATTCGGGAGGCCGAAGCAGGAGAATCACTTGAGCCTGGGAGGTGGAGGTTGCAGTGAGCCGAGATCACACCACTGCACTCCAGCCTAGGTGCGGTGGCTCATGCCTACAATCTCAGCACTTTGGGAGGTTGAGGTGGGTGGATTTCTTCAGCATAGGAGTTCAAGACCAGCTGGGTAAAATACTGAAACCCTGTCTCTACAAAAGATACAAACATTAGCTGGACATGGTGGTACATACCTATAGTCCCAGCTACTTGGGAGTCTGAGGTGTGAGGATCCCTTGAGCCGAGGAGGTAGAGGGTGGAGGTTGCAGTCTGCAGTGAGCTGAGACTGTGCCACTGCATTCTAACCCTGGTGACAGAGCAAGACCCTGTCTCAAAAAAAAAAAAAAAAAAAAAAAGCAGCAGCAGCAGGCCAAAGAGATGGACAAGGAAAATGAGGTCTTCCAGCAGGATTAAAAAAAAAACAGAAGAAATTTGAACTAAAAGTGAAGCCATGGCAAGACCCCCAGCCACAAATGGAATTTTAAAATCTGACAAAAATAAGCTGTTCCTTGTGCCTGAGGTGATGGTGACTCTTTTTTGTTTGTTTGGAGACATGGTCTCACTCTGTCGCCGAGGCTGGGGTGCAGTGGCATGATCTCAGTTCACTGCAACTGCCACCTCCCAGGTTTCAAACAATTCTCGTGCCTCAGCCTCCTGAGTAGTGGGACTACAGGCATGCACCATAGTGCCTGCCTTTTTTTGTCTGTTTGTTTGTAGAGATGAGTTTCACTATGTTGGCCAGGCTACTCTTGAACTCCTGACCTCAAGTGATCTGCCCGCTTCAGCCTCCCAGAGTGCAGGGATTACAGGTGTGAGCCACTGCATCTGACCGCCACAGTGGTAACTCTTGATTCTATTTCTATTTAAACATCTAGATTCCCTATCTCTCAGTGCTTATATAGGTTGGGAAAAAAAAGAAAAAAGAAGAAAAATAGATTCCCTTACTTGGCATATTCTCCAAAAAAAGTAAAAAAAAAAAAAAAAGAAAAATAGATTCCCTGTCAACACATCTGTTGCCCTTTGTAGAATTAAGTGTTGTACATTTAATTTCTTTTTTATTTTTGCCTTTTAATACAAATGAGTTCTTACAATGCTTCCCAGGCTTGTCTCAAACTCCTGGGCTCAAGCCATCTGCCTGCCTTGGCCTCCCAAATTTCCGGGATAACAGGCATAAGCCACCATGCCTGGCCAAAATTTATTATAATTAAAATAATTTTTTTTTTTTTTGAGACAGAGTCTCACTCTGTTGCCCAGGCTAGAGTCCAGTGGTGCAATCTTGGCTCATTGCAACCTCCACCTCCAAGGTTCAAGCTATTCTCGTCTCAGCCTCCCGAGTAGCTGGGACTACAAGTGCCTGCCACCACACCTGGCTAGTTTTTGTATTTTTAATAGAGTGGGGTTTCACCATGTTGGCCAGGCGGGTCTTGAACTCCTGATCTCAAGTGATCTGCCTACCCTGGCCTCTCAAAATGTGAGGATTACAGGCGTGAGCCACTGCACCCAGCCAAAATTTATTATTTTTAATTGAAGTAAAAAATATATAACATTTGCCCTTTTACCCACTTTTAAGTATACTATTCAGTAGCATTAATATTTAAATCTACATTTATTTATCTACATTTTAAACTAGAATGTAAGCTCCTGTGGGCATCAATTTTGGTCTGTTTTGTTGATTAATGTATATAAGTGCTTAGCATAGTATCTGTTACATACCAGGCACTCAATAAATATTTGTTAATGATGAAAGGTACTAGATAATTCTAGTGATAATGCTGGTCTCTTCTAATATTTTCAATCTAAAAATGGAAAATCTAAAATGAAATGGATTGTAACAGGACACATACGGCTCAGCGAGCATCAGTGGCAATGCGTTCTCTTGTATCTTGGATGGACGATTGAAACCCATGGCATAGACTCCTTGGAGAAGCTGTGGTTTCCTAGAAAAACAGTTAAAGATGAAAGTCACAGTCTCTTTGGTTGAGGAAAGCAGCAAAGTATCTGGAGGATTTTTCTCTTTTACTGTTTACACATAGATTTTTGTTTGTTTTTCAGACAGAGTCTTGCTCTCTTGCCCAGGCTGCAGTGCAATGGTACAATCTCAGCTCACTGCAACCTCCGCCTCCCGGGTTCAATCAATTCTTGTGCCTCAGCCTCCCGAGTAGCTGTGATTACGGGTGCATGTCACCATGCCCCACTAATTTTTATTATTTTCCGTAGAGACAGGGTTTCACCATGTTGGCCACATCGGTCTTGAACTCCTGACCTCAAGTGGTCTGCCTGCCTCAGCCGCTCAAAGTGCTGGGATTACAGGTGTGAGCTACTGTGCCTGGCCTATACATAGTTTGTAATCAACAACAATTGAGCTGTGCTGAACTGAATACATGTTAATATAATTAAAGCTTTTATAGATCATCTGGAAATTTTACTAAATATCCCAAACACCTGAAGTATTTATTTATATTTTTTAGATGAAGTCTGGTCTTGCTTTGTTGCCCAGGCTGGTCTGGAACTCCTGGCCTCAAGTGATCCTCTCACCTTGGCCTCCAAAAGTGTGGGGACTGGAGGTGTGCACCACTGGACCCAGCTAAATTCTTTTATAAAATTTGGGTAGCGGCTGGGCGCAGTAGCTCATGCCTGTAATCCCAGCACTTTGGGAGGCCAAGGCAGGTGGATCATGAAGTCAGCAGATCGAGACCAGCCTGGACAACATGGTGAAACCCCATTTCTACTAAAAATACAAAACTTAGCCGGGCATGGTGGTGCACGCCTGTAATCCCAGCTACTCAGGAGGCTGAGGCAGGAAAATTGCTTTAACCTGGGAGGCAGAGGTTGCAGATCAAGGCATTGCACTCCAGTACTCCAGCTTGGGCGACAGAGGACAGAGCAAGATTCTGTCTCAAAAAAAAAAAAAAAAAAACTTGGTTAGCTAAAACTGTTCTGTTGTGATAAAAAGTAAAAAGATATCAATAACAGGCCTACGATCTCTATTTCAGTGAAAAGGGAAGAGTCAGGAAGTGAATAAATACTCACAGCCGAAGCTCTTCAAAAGACTTCACCGAGTACAGTGGGGAGTTTGGATCCCGCTGTAGGACTTCCACTTGGTTTGTGTTATCGACAAGGTTGCTTCTGATCAGCTTGTTGAGTAAGGACTGGGCAGCTCTATCCTCTGTCAGGAAAAAAAAGCAAATAATTTTTTATTTTTTTTTTAAGACAGAGTCTCGCTGTGTCGCCAGGCGCCAGGCTGGAGTGTAGTGGCGCAATCTCAGCTCACTGCAATCTCCGCCTCCTGGGTTCAAGCAATTCTCCTGCCTCAGCCTCCCAAGTAGCTGGGACTACAGGCATGTGCCACCACACCCAGCTAATTTTTGTATTTTTCAGTAGAGACGGGGTTTCACCATGTTGGCCAGGATGGTCTCTATCTCTTGACGTCATGATCTGCCCACCTCGGCCTCCCAAAGTGCTGGGATTACAGGCGTGAGCCACTGTGCCCGGCAAAAGCAAAGAATTTTAAAAGTCCTTGAAACCTACAAGGCATTTACTCGAATTCAGTTGCCATTTGTGTTTTAAATAATAATGTACTGATCATTCAAATTCAAGGTACATCATAGTTTTGACTTATAAATTAAAACAGTTTTATTTTAAAAAAAAAGGTTATGATACTCACATGACCCATTTAGGCCTCATATTCTTCTCCATACTCTATTCTAACAGCCCTCTTTACCTGCAGTTACCTATTCCTCCTATCCAGACCCACATATTTACTCCCCAGTTTGCACCATATATAAACCTAAAGTAATTAACATATCACAACAAAAAAAAATAGGAATTAAAGTCTATACCTTAATATTTTATAAGTTGATCTCATCATCCATGTCAAATGTATCAAAACATCATTAAGCTTAATTTTATTGAACAATAGAGAGGCAACTGAAAATATCTTTTATAACACCCTGTTCAACTGATCAGTTGTTCAATGTAAAATTTCTTTAAATGTAAACCATTAGAATTCCTTCACCTACTGACTATTTATATTGAACTTTTATGCTAGCACTGTATCTCCTATTAAAGTCAAGCCAAACTGGGTATAAAAACGAAGCTTCATAACAATCCACTTTCTTTTTTTTTCTTTTTTTTGTTTGCTTAACTTTCTTTTTACCATTGTATGTAGCAAATTTCTCGAAGACAACAATCCACTTTCTTGGAATGCAGAAACTTGTTATTATATAAAGCTCCAAGGCTGTGTTACCTTTCTCTTCTTCATCTGTTTTCTCTGCGTTGGCATTGGTCTTGACAACAGCACCTTTAGCAGACACAAAGTGGCTATCATTCAGAATCACATCTGATACCCAACAGCTGACACAATTCAAATTCTACGACACTAGAAGTTTTTGTAAAGGCCTGGGGAGCAAAAAAATGAAACCGAGGTACTGATAAAAAACATTTTATTATTCCTAAATAAACAAAGGTGCAAAACACTGCTGCTCATATTTCTATTCTTTCCTACTCTAGGTCTCCTCCCTGTACCTCAAAAACTCGTATTTCCCTCATTGAATCAGTACTTCTGAAATATTATAGAAAGGTTATTAGAGTGATTAGTGATCAGAAACTACCTTGATGCTCAAAAGAGGAATATCTATGCAAATCGTATTTTATCAATATGTGAACACAATGATGCCATTAAGATTCATGTATATAACAAATGAGCACCAAGACCATCAAAAAATATTCATGCATATAAATTTGTTTTTCTTTGAGACAGAGTCTCACTCTTGGCCAGGCTGGAGTGTAGTGGTGCGATCTTGGCTCACTGCAACCTCTGCCTCCTGGATTCAAGAGATTCCACTGTCTCAGTATCCTGAATAGCTGGAATTATAGGTGTGCAGCACCACACCCAGCAAATTTTTGTATTTTTAGTAGAGATGGGGTTTCACCATGTTGGTCAGGCTGGTTTTGAACTCTTGATCTCAGGTGATCCACCCGCCTCAGCTTCCCAAAGTGCTGGGATTACAGGTGTGAGCCACTATACCCGGCCTATAAATTATTCATAAAATCTATAATTGAATGATACTATGGTTATATAAAATCACACAAAAAAGATTGAATTTTGAGAAAGGAAGGTGTTACATTTCCTTCCTGTAATATTAAGTATATCAACAATAATTTAATGGAAATCTTAAATTTTTGATAAATATGATTTAAGAATAAATAAACTGTCAGGTTGCTCATACTTTGTCTATCTCATCCCAAATTGAAGAACATTAAGAAAAAAATTAGTCTTTTTCAATATAGTCCCATGGTTAGTAATTAGGCCCACTTAAGTATCCTTTTTTTCACCCCCTCCCTTGCTGTCAGTGTGCAATCCTCATTCTTCTATTAAAAACACTTTGCAGCCAGATGTAGTAGCTCACTCCTGTAATCCCAACACTTTGGGAGGCTGAGGTGGGAGGACTGCTTGAGCCCAGGAGTTAGAAACCAACATGGGCAACATAGGGAGATCTCATCTCTATAAAAAATCAAAAATAAAAAATTAGTTGGGCATAATGGGTTGTGCCAGTAGTCCCCGCTACTCAGAAGGCTGAGGCAGAGGATCACTTAAGTCTGGAAGGTTGAGGCTCCAGTGAACCATGACTGCACCACTGCACTCCAGCCTGGGCAACAGAGCAAGACCCTATCTCTTAAAAAGTAAACAAATAAAAATAAAAAAGTTAAAACACTTTGGTCATACAATACAATCCAGTTTGTTGATTCACAAGTCAAATGGTTACCAGTATCTGCCAATGCCCTGCCTAGTACAAATACATTTTTTTTTCCAGACAGCTGTTATGCCAAAACAGAAATACTGAAGGAAATCACATTTGTTTTCAAACTAGCTTTTAGTTACTTACCATTGGCATCTGGTTTGATTTTCTCTTCCTTAAGATGCAAGTTGCTCAACTAAATGGAGAATATGGGGGAGGGGGAAAGTGTCAGGAAAACCACTTAAAAGATTTGGTATCAACAGAGCCTCCCTAATCAAGCTGAGGATAAAACAGCCATTCTTAAGGTATATTCATTAGGACCAATTCATTAGGTTGTTCTGTTTACTAAATGTCTGATGAGAATAAACAACATTTCTCATAAATACATCAGTGGAAAAAAGATCCAAATCTGTACCTTCTACTTACAATTCTGCGAGAGAATTATAATTTGTGAGTTTGCTTAATGCCCTGATTATAAACTCTCTGTAGCATATCATTAGAGTTGTCATTCTCTCATATTTCTTTTGTGTGTGTGTGTGTGTGTGTGTGGGAATTATTTCATTCCAAATCATATTTCAAACAAGAGGAAATTTAAAGAGATTTTGAAAATGCAGTCATAATTTGGAGAACTGGGAAAGGAGGACTGCAACAAAAAGCATCTGTGAGGCCAGGCCCGTGGTGGTGCATGCCTGTAATCCCAGCACTCTGGGAGGTTGAGGCGGGCAGATCACCAGGTCAAGAGATTGAGACCATCCTGGCCAACATGGTGAAATCCTGTTCTACTAAAAATACTAAAATTAGCTGGGTGTGGTGGCACTCGCCTATAGTTCCAGCTACTCGGAAGGCTAAGGGGAGAATCGCTTGAACCCAGGAAGTGGAGGTTGCAGTGAGTTGAGATTGAGCCACTGCACTACGGCCTGGCAGAGTGAGACAAAAAAAAAAAAAAAAAAAGGAAAAGAAAAAGAAGAAAAGCATGTGTGGGTAGGCATCAGTCATGCTGCAAGATACTTTCAAGATGTAAGACCACAGCGTGCTGATGTGCAGACTCATATTCAAGTCACCTTTTGCTGGTGTCTGATGTAGTTGGGAATGGCCTGGTGCATTGTGCCACACTGTGTAACCAAAATACCCATTGGGGTGAAGTGGGAATAGAAAGGAAGAGACAGAGCAAAGAGACATTTCAAAGAATGAATTATTAAGACTTTGATCCAATACTGTACATTAGGGATATCCTAGCAGGTCTTATCTCCCCTATTAGAATGCAAATACCTTCCTGACAGGGGTTGTTTCATTTTTTACTGCTCCTTGAGGAGCAGGGCTACCCTACAGGAAATATGCCCAGAGTAGTAGACTATTTTTAGCTTTTGGATGTAGCACAGAGCAAACTAAGTGCTCTAGTCGTAAATTTTTATTTAAAAAAAATTTTTTTTTTTTTAAAGTCAGAAGGCATTCAGAAGTCTCAGACCCAAGCATAGGGATTAGATTGGAAACTCTGGTGTCAGTAAGTAACCCTTCAAGCTAAAGCTAACCCTAATCACAAAATATCAAGCAAGGCCTAAGACATCATCTAGTAAAAAAAAAAAAAAAAAAAAAAAAAAAAAAAAAAAAAAAAAAAAAAAAAAAAAAAAAAAAAAAAGAAAGAAAAGAAAATCACAACCTGACAGTTCTTTCTTTTCTTTTTTTTCTGCAGACAGGGTCTCACTCTGTAGCCCAGGTTAGAGTGGTGCAGTGGCATGATCATGACTCACTGAAGCTTCAACCTTCTGAGGCTCAGGCAGTCCTCCCACCTCAGCCTCCCAAGTAGCCAGGACTACAGGAGCTCACCACCATGCCTGGCTAATTTTTTTTTTTTTGAGACAGAGTCTTGCTCTGTTGCCAGGCTGGGGTCCAGTGGTAGGATCTCTGCAACCTCTGCCTCACAGGTTCAAGCGATTATCCTGTCTCAATCTCCTGAGTAGGTGAGATTACAGGCACATGCCACCACACCCAGCTAACTTTTGTATTTTCAGTAGAGACAGAGTTTCACCATGTTGGCCAGGATGGTCTCAATCTCTTGACCTCGTGGTTTGCCCACCTCAGCTTCCCAAAGTGCTGGGATTACAGGCATGAGCCACTGCACCCGGCCTGCCCGGCTAATCTTTTATTTATTATAGGGTAGGAATCTTACTGTGTTGCTCAGGCTGGTCTTGAGCTCCTGGGCTCAAGTGATCCTCCCACCTCAGCCTCTCAAAGTGCTGGGATTATAAGTGTGAACCACCACATCAGGCTGCATTTCTGTTGTTCTTCTAAGTCCAAGAACAGGGGAAAAGGGAAAGACAGTAGAGAGGGGAAAAACAAAAAAATGTTTTAATGGGTGGTTTGTTGGGAATGGAGGAGCCCCATTTCTCTTCATGGAAATGGATCGGAAGTTTCTGGTGTCTTTTTGCTTTGGTATTGGGAGAGAGGAAGCAGAAAGGGAACACAGTGGAGAGATTAGAAAAAAGGAAATTAACAAAAAGGAAATCATTCAACTGGAGAAGGCCAATTGAAAAAAAAATCATTATAAAGCAGTAAAAATCATTCACTAATTCTGAAGGATAAAGAACGCACTAATGGGGGAGGGTAGTGGGGGATAGCATGCTGGGCTTAATACCTAGGTGATGGTTTGATAGGTGCAGCAAACCACCATGGCACATGTTTACCTATGTAACAAGCCTGCACGTCCTGCACATCTACCCCAGAACTTAAAAAAAAGTAAAAATAAAAAAAACAACAAACAACTGGGAGTGGTGGCTCATGCCTGTAATCCCACCACTTTGGGAGGCTGAGATGGGTGGATCACTTGAGGCCAGGAGTTCGACACCAGCCTGACTGACGTGGCTAAAACACCATCTCTACTAAAAATACAAAAATTAGCTGGGGGTGATGGCACATGCCTGTAATTCTAGCTTCTCGGGAGGCTGAGGCAGGAGAATCGCTTGAACTTGGGAAGTAGAGGTTGCAGTGAGCCAAGATCGTGCCACTGCACTCCAGCCTGGGCAACAAGAGCGAAACTCCACCTCAAAATAAATAAGTTAAAAAGAGAAAGAGAGGCTGGGTGCTGTGGTTCATGCCGCTTATCTGAGCACTTTGGGAGCTGAGGTGGGTGGACGGCTCAAGCTCAGGAGTTTGAGACCAGCCTGGGCAACATGGCAAAACCCCATCTCTACAAAAATACAAAAACTAGCCAGTCGTGGTGGCACACATCTGTAGCCCCAACTACTCGGGAGGATGAGGTGGGAAAATTTCTGGAGCCTGGGAAGTCAAGGATGAAGTGAGCCATGAAGATGCCACTGCATTCCAGCCTAGATGACAAGAAGACCCTGTCTCAAAAAAAAAAAAAAAAAAAAAAAAAATTTTTTTTTTTAAAATAGCAAGTTTACAGGAGTAAAGTTAACAGTACTCATTCCTATGGTAATAATTACTATCTAAAATAAATAATAGAGACCTGAAGTTTAAATGAGT
This sequence comes from Plecturocebus donacophilus, assembly GCA_004027715.1. Taxonomy (NCBI): domain Eukaryota; kingdom Metazoa; phylum Chordata; class Mammalia; order Primates; family Pitheciidae; genus Plecturocebus; species Plecturocebus donacophilus. Next base: position 13,530 of record PVKP010039958.1, read on the forward strand.
TAATGAGGTATAAATGAGTTAGAAATAACCATTACCATAAAGGTTTTTTTCTTTTTTCTTTTTTTTTTTTTTTGAGACAGAGTTTTGCTCTTGTTGCCCAGGCTGGAGTGCAATGGTGGGATCTCGGCTCACTGCAACCTCTGCCTCCTAGGTTTAAGCAATTCTCTTGCTATAGCCTTCCAAGTAGCTGGGATTACAGGCATGCACCATCACGCCTGGCTAATTTTATTTTTATTTTTATTTTTTAGACGGAGGCTCAGTTGCCCAGACTGGCGTGCAGTGGTGCAATATCAGCTCGATGCAACCTCCACCTCCTGGGTTCAAGTGATTCTCCTGCCTCGGCCTCCCAGTAGCTAGGATTACAGGTACTCGCCACCATGCCTGGCTAATTTTTTTGACTTTTTAGTAGAGACATGGTTTCACCATGTTGGCCAGGCTGGTCTTGAACTTCTGACCTCAGGTGATCCATCCGCCTTGGCCTCCCAAACTGCTGGGATTACAGGTGTGAGCCACCACACCTGGCCCATAAAGTATTTTTAATATTCAACAATAAAAGAATACATAACAATGAAAAGATCGTTTAAAAAATTATTTTATTTATTTTTTTGAGACTGAGTCTCACTCTGTTGCCCAGGCTGGAGTGCAGTGGCATTATCATGGCTCACTGCAGTCTCAACTTCCTAGGATCAAGGATCTTCCTGCCTCACCCTTCCAAGCAGATGGGACTACTGGTGTCTGCCACCACACTGGGCTAACATTCTTTTGTTGATACGTTGTTCAACTCAAAGTTAAGAGTAAAATGAAATGTATAAGAAAAGGTGGTAGCAACACTGTAAATAAAAGTAATAGATGTCCTTTTGATTACAATGTATCAGAATTCTGAAGAGGTTCCTATAGAATCTAGAAGCTACTCACATCCTTTACTTGGCTGTAAGGATCTCAAAGCCTACAACACAAAAGTAGCACTAAAGTTTGCATTACCTACCTTAGTGTCAGGGAACTGAGTGCCGAAACTTATGTTGAAAGAGTTAGTGTAGATACCTTTTTTGCTCTATTTATTTGAATCAAAAGAAAAAAACAATTTTTCTTGCAACTTGATTGGAAATCATTTTGAAATCAAGAAAACTAATGAAAAGGCAAGACAGACAAATAGACAAAACCCCCCACCATTTCCAAATTGCCCAAAGCCCTACTTTTATAATAGCCAGAACTTTCAGTGCCTTTAATATTTTAGTTTTTAAGATGTCAAAATAATTAAGAACTATTCAGTTACACTTCATTTTATTCAAAAGCTACTTGATAACGGATTCTTGAAACATAAGAAGGAAGAGGCTGGGCATGGTGGCTCATGTCTGTAATCCCAGCACTTTGGGAGGTCAAGGCAGGGGGATCATCTGAGTTTGGGAGTTTGAGACTAGCCTCACCAACATGGAGAAACCCCATCTCTACTAAAAATACAAAAAATTAGCCAGGTGTGGTGGCACATGCCTATAATCCCAGCTACTTGGGAGGCTGAGGCAGGAGAATTGCTTGAACCTGGGAGGCGGAGGTTGCAGTGAGCTGAGATCATGCCACTGCACTCCAGCCTGGGCAACAAGAGCAAAACTCCGTTTCAAAAAAAAAAAAAAGAAGAACAAGAAACATTTAATGGTAAATGAACCATCCTGAATAGGGATCGTCTTAGGCAAAATTGTGAGGTAGGAGATTTAGAAAGTCTTACTCATCAGTCTTTGGCCTCTAAAAGCTGAAGTGGGAGGATCACTTAAGGCCAGGAGTTTGAGATGAGCCTGGGCAACATAGTGAGACTCCACCTCTACAAAGATTAAAAATAAAAATATTGGCAGGGCATGATGGCTTGTGCCTTTAAGCCCAGCATTTTTGGAGGCTGAGGAGGGAGGATCCCTTGGACTCAAGGAGTTCAAGACCAGCCTGGGCAAAAAAAGCAAAACCTCCGTCTCCTAAAAAATAAATAGGCCAGGCATGGTGGCTCATGACTGTAATCCCAGCACGTTGGGAGGCTGAAGTGGGTGAATCACCTGAGGTCAGGAGTTCGAGACCAGCCTGACATGGTGAAACCCTGTCCTCTACTTTAAAAGTACAAAAAAATTAGCCAGGCATAGTGGCGCCTGTAATCCCAGCTACTTGGGAGGCTGAGGCAGAAGAATCACTAGAACCCAGAAGGCAGAGGTTGCAGTAAGCCAAGATTGTGACATTGCACTCCAGCGTGGGCAAAAGGGTGACACTCTGTCAAAAAAAAATAAGTAAAATAAATAAATAATAAATTGAAATACATTTTAAAATAAAATAAGTAAAAAATATTATCTGGGAATGGTGGCATGTGCCTGTAGTCCCAGCTACCAGGAAGGCTGAGGTGGGAAGATTGCTTGAGCACAGGAGTTCCAAGTTACAGTGTGCTATGATCTTGCCACTGCATTCCAGCCCAGGTGACAGAGTGAGACCCCATCTCTGTTTAAAAAAATTATTATACACACACACACATACATACATACATATATATGCTGGGCATGGTGGCTCACACCTGTAATCCCAGCAATTTGGGAGGCTGAGGTGGGCAGATCACCTGAGGTTGGGAGTTAGAAACTAGCCTGACCAACATGGAGAAATCCCATTTCTACTAAAAATAAAAAATTAGGCGGGCATGGTGGTGTATGCCTGTAATCCGAGCTACTCGGGAGACTGAGGCAGGAGAATAACTTGAACCTGGGAGGCAGAGGTTGTGGATGATTTGAGATCATGCCATTGCACTCCAGCTTGGGCAACAAGAGCAAAACTGCATCTCAAAAAATATATATATATGTATATTTTTATATGTGTGTGTGTGTGTGTATATATGTATATATATGTATGTGTATATATGTATATATGTGTGTGTGTATATGTGTGTATATATATATGTATATATATGTGTGTATATATATACACACACACACACACATATATACACATACACACATATATATAGAAATACAACCAGGTGTGGTGGCTCACGCCTGTAATCCTAGTACTTTGGGAGGCTGAGGTGGGTGGATTGCCTGAGCTCACGTGTTTGAGACCAGTGTGGGCAACATGGTGAAACCCTGTCTCTACTGAAATACAAAAATTAGCTGGGCATGGTGGCATGTGCTTGTAGGCCCACCTACTTAGGAGGCTGAGGCATGAGAATCACTTGAACCTGGGAGGTGGAGGTTGCAGTGAGCCTAAATGGTGCCACTGCACTCCAGAATAGCACTGCGAGATTCTGTCTCCAAAAAAATTTTAAAAAGTGCCATTCATAGACACTACTAAATATGTAACCTTAAATAAAATAATTTTTTTTTTTATAGTCCACAGGTCTTTTTTTTTTTTTAACACCTATTATGCCATGAATTCATAGGGAATAGGTTCCAGCAGCTCAGGCTCCTTCCCATTGGTTCTCACAAAGTGTGCTTCTCTGGGTGGATCAGGCTGGCGCTTCAGTTGAACCCAGGTGCCTTTCTCTTTGGCTTCTTTCTTTTTATGATCATTTTCCTTCACACGTTTCAGGAAGCTATCTCGGCACTTAGAGTGCTTGATGTGCTAAATACCCACATTAATTCTCTTGACAAGACTCTTGCCCTTAACTTGTCTGTTTACAACAATGCTAACGGCATGCTGGGTAACATTGTAGACTCTTCCAGTTTTGCCATGATAACATCTGTGGGGCATTCCTTTTTGAACAGTACCTATTCCCTTGATGTCTACAATATCACCTTTCTTATAGATTCACATATACGTGGCCAAAAGAACAACTCCATGTTTTCTAACAGGCCTAGAGAACATATATCAAGTGCCTCGCCTCTTTCCCTTTGTGTTCATCATTTTGGCAAATTACTGGAAGATGGCAGTTCCGGCCGAAAGCGAAAATACTAATCTTAAAGATTAATGATGCAGCTTTTTTGGACCTGGCCTTTCCTCACAAGTTAAACACAGAGCTACTATATAATCCAGCAGTTCCACTTCTAGATATATACCCAAGTATTGAAATTATACATCCACACAAAAAGTTGTACATTAATTGATCAAAAGCAACATTATTAATAGTAGCTAAAAAGTAGAAATAATCCAAATGTCCAGAAATTGATGAATGAATAAATAAAATCTGGTATATTTATACAATGGAATATTATTTAGCAACAATAAAGTACTGATGCATGCTACAACTAATGAACCTTAGTTCATTATACTAAGTAAAATAAGCCAGTCACAAAGGATCATATACCATGATTCTATTTATATGAAATGTTTAAAAGAGGCAAATCTAAAGAGACAGAAAATAGATTAGTGGTTGCCTAGAGCTGGGGAGTTTGGAGGGAAATAGGGATTGATTGCTAATATGTACAGAGTTTGCTTTTGGGGGGTGATGAAAATGTTCTAAAATTGACTGTGATATAGCTACACACCTCTGAATAGACAAAAAATCAGTGAACTGTACCCTTTAATCTCACTGTAATGTCCTAATAATAGGGTTCCAAAATTCTGTTTCATAAAATGCAAGAATTTGTTGTTGTAAGATTAATAAAATGGCTGGTTTGGGCCTGCTAAAAACAGCAAGAGTTAATCATTTTACACCTGAGTTTTTATTATCACTGGATTATTATGAGTTTCTGTTCTATCTCAAAGATAATCCTATGATGCAAACTCAAGCCAAAAAGAAAATGACAAAGCTACCTACTCCTGACAAAGCTACCTACTCCTAACAAACCCCCTTAGGCACATTAATAGGTTAAAACAATGACAATTTAACCTGACGTGAATGGCCAGGCCTGTGGCTCATGCCTGTAATCCCAGCACTTTGGGAGGCGAGGCAGGTAGATCGCTTGAGCTCAGGAACTCAAGACTGGCCTGAGCAACATGGTGAAACCCTATTTCTACAAAAAGTACAAAAATTTGCCAGGTGTGGTGGTGCACAGCTATAGTACCAGCTACTTTCAGGGCTGAGGTAGAGAGGACTGCATGAGTCTCAGAGGTCGAGGGTGCAGTGAGCCACAAACACACCACTGCACTCCAGCCTGGGTGACCAAGTTAGATCCTATCTCAAAAACAACAACCACAACAACAATAAAAAAAAAAAAAACTGACCTAACAAGAAGTTGGTTAATATATTTAAAACTCTCAGAACTAAAAAATAAACATTTTTTTTTAACAATTAAAAATCTCTCAGAACTACTTGAAAAACAGATTTATCTCTATGCTGACTAGTGATGTCGTTTTTTCTAAGTGTATAGTGTGCCTTGAGATATTGGCTAATAAAAATATGAAGCCAGCACAAGGAAGCACAGGAAAGCATTATTTCATTTTTATCTCAGCCTTTATTTTGTATTTGCTTTATAACGTACATAATATATTTAGTAAATAATAAAACAGTAAAGTATGCGATCGCTAATAGATATGCACATATTGAGAGTGAATGGTCAAAAGTTTCTTTGCAACAGAGCCATGTAACAGAATAACAAACTACACAGTTCCTTTACTCATTTAACAATGCCTGCCAGGTTAGGCCTGAGAAATGCTCAAATGGTTAAGGGCCACAGTTAAGGGAGGGGATGACATAATGAAAACAGGAGCATTAGTGGACCTAGGTGTTTTGAGTGTTGAGACCTCCCTCACCCTTTCCTCTACCCTAGATTCCAGAACACTGAGTCAGACCTCCACCATCTAGGCAGGAGATTAGAGGATCCCTCTCTGCAAAATCTGGCCAGAACTGGGAGGAAAGTTCTCAGGACACTGATAATGGGCCACTAAAGATACACAATTAAGGTCAAAATAGACAAGTCCCACTCATGGGTTTAGAGCTTCCACTTATCTTTGTAGTCACCCACTTTTATTTATTTATTTATTTATTTATTTATTTATTTATTTATTATTATTATTTTTTAGAATAAAAGATTTTAGAAAAAGAGGAAGAGATTTTAGAAAAAGAGAGAAAAGGAGAAAGAAACAGCAAAAGGAAGAAAAAAATGAAAGAGAAAGAAAGAGGAAGAGATTTTAGAAAAGGAGAGAGAAAGAAACAGCAAAAGAAAGAAAAAAAAAAAAGAATGAAAGAGAGAAAGAAAGAGGAAGAGAAAGAGGGAGAGAGAATGGGATTCTTGTTTTATTGCCCAGGCTAGAATACAGTCTAAAAATGGATATTAAAAACCTCTTTTATGCCAATAATTGTGCTTAACAATGGAGACAGGAAGGAATAGGGGATGAAAATAACAAATAAGCAGACAACCAATATT
>PVKP010039959.1:0-19797 GCA_004027715.1 Plecturocebus donacophilus
CATTGCAGTTGTAGCAAATTACCACAAACTTAGTGGCTTAAAATAACAAAAGTATGTTATCTTATAGCTCTGTAGGTAAGAAATACTAAATTAGTCTCACTGGGCTAAAATCAAGCTGTCTGCAGGGCAAGGCAGTTTCCTTATGGAGGCTCTAAAGAGAATTTGTTTCTTAGTTGTCTGTTTCCAGCCTCCATAGGTTGACTGTATTCTTTGATGAGTTGCTCTCTTCCTTCCTCTTCAAAGTCAGCAGCACAATCACCCTCTTTGTGGGTGATATGGGAAAATTCTCCACTTTTAAGATTCAAATTATTAGATTGTATGCACCCAGATACTTTAGGAAGATCTCCTTATCTCAAGATCCTTAAACTTAATCACATCTGCAATGAGGTTATCCAAGGTAAGATAATCAAAGCTTCTGAGGATTGGGAGGTGGATGGTCATGTTGGGAAGCTATAAAGGATAGTTTGCCTACCACAGTGACTGAACTCTGTTAACTGAATTTTTTCACTAAGATACATTATCAAATCAAAAATGTATATTCCTGGATATGAGAAAAATTACCTTTTTAAGAATTTAATATGCTTTTTCTTTTAACCATGTATTATGAAGAAAAAACTTATCTCTCATTGGAAGCACTGGCAATAATATTTAAAGTACTTACAGCATAACTGAATTCAATGTTATAGAAAAAAGTGGCCTAGAAGGAAACTAATGAACACAGGTTTGATCTGGAGTCACACAGGACAATCTACTGCACAATCTTCTGCCATGATAAGGGATGTGAGTTCTACAGACTTAGAGCATAAACAGAATTTTGCCAAACTCAGAAAACTTAATGGCAAGCGTTATGTCCAATAAGCATTCCTTATTTATTTGGATAATATCCTGATTTTGTAGGCTAATATTTATACTTCTCCATAAGTGAAACAAATATGGTTATTGTATACATATGGTCAGTTAGAGTCTATTAAAATGTCATTTTTTAGGTGCCATTGGTGGGAGGAGCCTTTACCTGGTCTGACTACTCTGGATCCAGGAACTATGAATATCAGGATTTTAGTCTATCAGTTAACACATTTTCCTGAACAATTTCCAAAAGAACTTTGTAGGGTGAAGGATGAAATTATTGAAAATGACTAAATCTAAGGAAGGCAATGGACTATCAATAATGTACCTAAATGGAATATATGCTTACAATAACTAAGAATTACACAAATATGAACTGTAATGTGGCTCATTTATTAACAAATATTCATGGAATGGTTCCTATATGCAAGATACTATTCTAACTAAGCACTAAGGTATCAGAAGTGGACAAAATAGACAAAAATTCCTATCCTTAAGACGTTTCCATTCTGTTGGGGTAAACAGTCAATAAGCAAGATACACAGTGTAAGAGACAGTGCTAAATGCTCAGGAAATAAAATTGCATGGAGAACAAGAGTTGTGAGCAGTGGCAGAGATGGGAGTTAACATTTTGATAGAAAGCCTGGGCAGGCTTCACAGAGAAGGTAACAAGAGTTTAGCTATGGACATCAGGCATTACCTCATTAAGCAAGCCTAACTCAGGGGACACACACTTCTGTCCAGGATCCATTCTGATTCCTATTTATCTATTGAAATTTTGGTCAGGTATCACCTACTGGTGGTCTTTTGAATCCCATTTTTTATTCTTTGAGACAGAATCTCGCTCTGTCACCCAGGCTGGAGCACAGTAGAATGATCACGGCTCACCGCAACCTCTACCTCCTGAGTTCAAGCGATTCTCCCCCTCTGCCTCTGGAGTAGCTGGGATTGCAGACACGCACCATCCAAACCTAATTTTTATATTTTTAATAGAGATGGGGTTTCACCATTTTGGTCAGGCTGGTCTCAAACTCCTGACCTCAAGTGATCCATCCACCTTGGACTCCCAAAGTGCTGGGATTACAGGAATGAGCCATTGCACTCAGCCTCTGAATCCCATATTTTAACATGTCTCATATTCATCTTGGTTTGGCCATTCATCTCAGTGATTTGACTAACTCCTGAGACTCTTCCCTTCATATTAATATTTTTCCAAACCTTAGGCTTTAAGGTCTACTGTGTACCAATAACTTTGGCTATTTCTATACCTATTTACCAGAACTTAAGTATGTTCAAGTCTAGATGTTTTAAGGAGGCACAACTCTCCTCCACTGAATGGACTACAAAATACTTATAATCTTTTTAAATTATTTTCTTGGCAACCAGAGGGTTGTGTTTTAACAGCAAGGGGCATGACATTTAGATTTATTTTAAATGATAAAAGGAATATTCACTATCTCTGAATGACCGCACAGATTTATAGCTGATTATCTAAATATTTGTGGAATATGTTGCCTCTTGTGTACTAGGTGTTTTGCGTTCAGTGTTATCTTCATTTTAACCTTACAAGGTGAGACTTACAGTCTCCGTTTACATGTGACAAAACAGGTTGAGAAAGGTTAGCTTCCTAAGATTGCACAGCTGATAGGCATAAAGGCAGGAAGTCCGCAAAACTCTTGAGTCCTCCTCCCCAGCAGGCTGCACCTGGGACTAGTGACTAAATCACGCCCTCCTGATTTCCTGCGTGTTTTGTGACCTAACTGACTAATCTATATTATAACTGGATGTTAAAATGAATAAAGAATATAACTGGCTGATAGGTATTATAGCATGACTACCTTTCTGTCAATGCATTAAGATAAAAAGTAAAATGGGTTTTATTTGGAATCTTTTGGGAATGAACCATCATAGGTCAATAAAAATTTAAGGTGTATAAGCAGGCTCAAAACTTTCATACCCTGAATATAACATTTAATAAAAATTCTTCTAAAATATTCCATAAATGTCCTTCACCTCTTACTACTCAGGATCATCAGTGGCATCATTAATTATTTATCATGTTCAATATGTTTGTAGATACAGGTCACAGATAGTTTGGATAACCAGGTCTAGAAAAAGTCCACTCAATCCCAAGTAACTTTATGATTGACTTATCCCATTCACATTAAGATGAATAAAGAATATAACTGACTGCTAGGCATTATAGTATGACTACCTTTCTGCCAAATCATTTTGATGGTGGTGGTGATAATGATGATGGCAGTGATGTGGTAGTGGTTGACTGGGTGCTTGCTACATGTGAAGCACTGAATCAAGTAATTTATATAGATCCTCATTTAACCATTCCATAACCCTAAGAGGTAAGAACTGTTTCTCTTATTCATTCTACAGACTGAAGAAATTAAAGTACAGAGAAAATAAGTAACACTTCCAAAATCACCCACTGGAAATCTGAGGACTCAGCTAAAACATCACAAAGTCTAATTCCAAAACACTTTTAACCACTACACTCTATTGCCTCGAATCAAAGGATGACACAGCTGTTATATGGAATATTCATCTTCCAGAAAATAATTATCTTATCTTCTGTTGCCAGCTTTTCACCAGCACTCAGAGCAGCAAAGAACATTAGCTAATGTTGGTTAGCTAATGAAACCAATCCAAGACAAGTCCTCCGGGACTTGTAACTCAACCGGAGAGACACAGAACGCAGTAGTGAAGGATCTGGACTCTGGAGTCAGGCTGTCTGAAACCGAATCCAGGCTTTTCTGCTTGCTACCTGTGTGACCCTGGGCAAATGGCATAACTTCTCTGTGCCTCGGCTTTAAGTGGTGACAGTATCTACTTTGTAGATACATTACAGAGATTAAATAAGCACTTTATAGGCAAAAAAAAAAAAAAAAAAAAAAAACTTGAACTAGTACCTGGCAAATACTAAGTGCTCAGCAAATAAGTTATTAAAGTCTCATGTGCATTAAGAAGGACTAAAACCCACTATCATTTAAAAACTCATGCATTACTATTGGATAGTTTTCTCCATCAAACTCAGCAAGTGAAAATTCCATAGAACAGAAGGAAATCAGAGTATAGCCTTTATTGGCATTCCAGGAAGCCTCAACTTAGAGGCAAGCAACCTGAGATCTACTCTCAGCTCTGTCACTAACCAGAATTAAAGCTGGCACCCAAATGTGCCAGAAGACACTGAGATTGTCAGTAGGTTTGTCTCTGTGTCTTGAGCACATGTGCCTATCTGAAAACAAAAAAATGACAACATTAAAAAAATTAGCATGTCTCTCTTGATTAGTCTGTTTGCACCATTTTATAATAACAGGCCAGTTATTCAGAATAGTTAATAAAATACACATTCTAGATAATGTAATCTTGGCACTAAAACTTTTACTTCAAATATTTACAAAAAGTTTTTGAAAACTGGTTAATTTCCTGAGTTAGGGAACAAAATATAGTAAATGCTCACAAATAAACTATGAACGTCTCAGTGTCAAGTATATATCATGAGGAAAGCAAAGACATACAAGACATGATTTCCAGGTCAAAGTGTTGATATCTAGTCAGGAGGACAAGATTCAGACCACTAGACTACTGACCATAGATATGGGAGGTATATTAGTCAGCTCAGGCTCTCATAACAAAATACCACAGTCTAGGGGGCTTAAACAACAGAAATTTATATCTCACCATTCTGGAGGCTGAGAACTCCAAGATCACAGTGGCAGCAAGGCAGGTTTCATTCTGAGGCTTCGTCTCTTTACTTGCCAGTAGTCACCATCCTGCCTCACAAACCTCTTCTTCGTTGCACATGAGAGAAAGCTTTCTGGTGTCTTCTTATAAGGGCATTAATCCTAGCCTATCAGGACCCACTTATTTAACTTAGTTACCTCCTTTTAGGTCCTATTGCCAAATGTAGTCACAATGGAGGTTAGGTCTTCAATGTATAAATTGGGGAAGACACAATTCAGTCCATAGCAGGGGGCAAATAATAGAAATAAAAATGCAATAGGAGTTAAGAGAACTAAAAATTATAATGAGTTGGTGAAGTTGATTTCACAGAAAAAAATATACTAAGATAGGCCTGAAAATCTTCCTGCTATAAACCTTACATCCTATAAACATTCTCTAATCTCAAGATGCTGTTCAGGAGGATCCTGGAGCCAAATCTCGACTCCACCAGAAGGAATTCTATAAACTGTATTAATGTTGGCCAAGGGAGAGAAAGTAGAAACGGAGTAAAGTCCACTTCTCCTCTCTTTATCCAGCTCTGCTTCCTGCTGCACTTCTGCTCACTAAATCTGTTCCACTATCTATTCACCTCTTTTGTTTCTACTCGTCTTCCTCTTTCCTCAGCTTTTCTCACTTTTCTCAGTTTTTTCCAGCAAAGCCATCAAAGTTTTCCTTTCTTCTGATGGATAAAATAACCAACCACTGTGTCCCATTGAACCCTAAAGATTTAACTACTCTCAGCTTAGTTCTTCACAGGTGGTTCTTCACACCTATATTTGCTATATAAAATCCCAATTGTTTATCACTGTGGTCAGCAGCACACATACTAGTTAGGTTTACTTAGGATTCGTCCTCAACAAAATAAGAAGAATGTGAATCTCACTCTGAGAACAAACTGCCTGATATGCCTGCCTCTCTCAAGACCCACAGAATCTATAGAATGAGAGGAAAAAGAAAACTAAAAATTTGAGTTTAATTTCTTCTTTGTGCGAAGGAGCACGATAATGCACAGGAAATTAACTCACTTTCCCAGGGAAAGAATAAAGATTTTAAAACAGACACAAGTCTTCAGCCTAGAATTTCTAAACATATTCTCTTTTGAAGGAGTTGTATATCCTCCCACAAAACCCTTTCGTCTACAACAGGGTAAGTCATCCTGCCAGTCCATCCAGTCTACATTTCTTTGGCCTTCTCTTCCACTCACTCTGTTCCTTGAGAGTTTCTAGGATGCTCTTCCCATTAAATTGTAAAACTATTACAGTTCATTTCTTAATGCTTCCTAATCTTTAGAGCTTTTTCACTCAAGCCTTTCATGGTATATGTGCCTACTCCTCGGCTCCTCAACACCTGGTACGAATCAGATTCTATAATAGTCAAAGAATCCTTCAATAAATCCTGTAATGTCTGCTACAACGCAATAGGTCATGTTGAATTTCTGAAGCCTATAATATAGAGGTATTAATGTTTCATATATAAATGATAGTGTTTTCATTAATTTATATCAGTACTTCAAGACAGTGTTCGTTTCTTCTAGTTAATACTAATATTTGGGCCGGGTACTGTGGCTCATGTCTATAATCCCAGCACTTTGGGAGGCCAAGGCAGGCAGATCACCTGAGGTTGGGAGTTCGAGACCAGTCTGACTAACATGGAGAAACCCTCTCTTTCTCTTTCTCTCTCTCTCTCTCTCTCTCTCTCTCTATATATATATATATATATATGTGTGTGTGTGTGTGTGTGTGTGTGTGTGTGTATATATACATATATATATGTGTATATATATACGTATATATATATGTGTGTGTATATATATATACGTATGTATATATATATATATATACTGTATTAGTTCAATCTCACACTGCTATAAAGAACTACCCAAGAATGGATAATTTATAAAGAAAAAAGGTTTAATTGACTCACAGTTCTGCATGGCTGGGGAGGCCTCAGGAAACATACAATCATGACGGAAGGAGAAGCAGGCACATCTTATATGGTGGCAGACAAGAGACAGACTGAGATCAAAGGGGGATGAGCCCTTCATAAAACCATCTGATATCATGAGAACTCACCCTCTATTATGAGAATATATCATTTTCATGAGAACAGCATAGGGAAAACTACCCCCTTGATCCAGTCAGCTCCCTCCCTCAACACATGGGGATTATGTGCCCCTCCCTTGACATATAGGGATTACAATTTGAGATGAGATTTGGGTGGGGACACAGAGCCAAACCATATCAGGTACTTACCATCTCTCCTGACACCAAAGTGGGCGCTCCCCATGCAATTATCTTATTTAATCCTTTCAGCAATCCTGAAACTATACATTATTGCCTCCATTTTATAGATGGGAGCAAAGTAGTAGCAATCAGTCCCCTTGCGAGCAAAGAAGCTCAACAAATTGCAGGGAAGCCTCAGAGATGCTCCCTGGGCCTTGCTAAAGGCTTCTCTTTGCCTGAAACACACTGGCCAAGACCATGGCTGAATCTATAACTGAGCATTTCATTAGTACTGGCTTCTAACTGCTTTAACTATCCAAGACAAATTTACATAATTATATGACTGCTGAGTATATATCTGAAAAGCCTTCAAAGAAAACAGTTTACTCTCTATAAACACCAGTTTTCACACCTCAAAACCATATCCTAGATTCTTTATTCCAAATAAAAATTGCCTGAAAAATGTAGACAGGACATTTAAGTGGTTCTTTTTGAGACTTGCAATGAGATGTTTATGACTATTTATAAACTTCTGCCATCAAAAATCTCCGTGACACTATGGTATCTTACTCTCTCTCTCTTCCATTTTGATTAGGAGAAAAATGCAAACTACTTTCTTCTTTGCTCCACTTTCGCAAGGTTAGCTAGCACTTTGAGCTAGTAGCAATTGAAAGCTAGTAGCTAGAAAGTAATTTACTTCTTTGAGTCTCACTCTTCAGAGCCAGTACAATCTGAGCACATTTTTGCACCAAAGACATTAAGGGAGAATTCCTTTTCAAGTGGTTATTCTTGAATTCATTTACTTTTGACACACACAATGAAATCCCAATTCTCCAGCAGGCTGCAGTGCTTTTGTTTGCTATTTTGTGCACTATCTCCCTGCATCTTTGAATGAACAGCTGCAGAAGTTTCAGAAACTTGTGAGTGCTTCTTCAAGATGGACTATTACCACCGGAACTTAAGTAACTGATGATTTTTCAATCACCATTTTTCTGTTTCCTTTTTAAAGAGAGTGAAAAATGACAGAAGATCCTCACTTGTAAACAGGTCCCATAAAGCATTTGAATCTGTGGCAAGTGTACTTTCAAGCAATAAAACTATTTCTGATAAATGGCACTAACTATGATTTATAATGTGGAAAAAAAATACCTGAAACAGCTCTTCCAGTCTATAGAAGATATTCCTGTTGGCTGGGAGTCATTTTAAAAGCCAGAGGCAAGAGAAAAGGTGAATTTGCATTATCCAATGAATCTATGGAACCTCTAATAAGATGAATGACAAGAGCACTATGAGACAGGAAATATAATAATGTCAGTTGCAAACTCCAATTCACATAGCCTCAAGTCAAAGCAGCAGAAAAATGATAAGATCATGGGCTCTCCATTTGAGTCTCATTACTGCACTTACACTGACCTTGGGCAATTTATTTAATTACGCCTTGCCTCCATCTTTCTCATCTCTGAAATAGGGATGAGAAAATACATTTTCCATAGAGCTGCTATTTGTGTGTATATATATACTAATATATAAATTAGCAGCTATAGGCTTATAGCTGCTAATTCATATATTATATAATTCTTATATATTAGTATAAATACACTAATATCACAATCAGTATCTCTTTTCCATTTGATTAGAAGAAAAATGCTCTCTTTGATTAGAAGAAAAATGCACTACTGTCTTCTAAAACACTATCATATTGTGTGGCACATAGTAAACAAATGATATATTTTAACTCTTACACATGAAATTGGAGGCTACCTGGGAGTTTAGGTGAAAATAAACTATACCAACAGGCTGGCCCTATTATATCTGTTCTTGAGCTTATGCCTGGTACTCATCCATTTCAATACAGAAAATATAAAGCCACTCAGCGTGATTAATCAATCCTTTTGCAATTGAGACCAGTCAGGAAAAATATCTTTGAAGAACCACAAACAAAATTGGCAGACCTTTTCCTTTCATATCTTTGACTAACTTTTTCAAATAAATATCTTGGTTCATCCTTTTGAAACATCTCACCTTCAAAATATGTCTGTTTCCCTCTTGTTTTCAAATATAAAATTATGTTCGCAGTATTGGATAAGTCGTGTTTCCATATACCACAGAATTAAAGAAATACTTCAATTACAGAACTTTGACATACATTTAAATTGTCAACAGTAACTAGCAAATGTTTTGTACGTACGCCTCTTTGAGAGAACTCCAAAAGGGGCAGAACTGAAAATAATGAATGCTGCTAGGGTGGTCAGAAAAGAGATGCTTTCCAAAGGCTTATGCCTGAGAATACAGATATACACATTCAAAACATACAGGCATTTTGTGAGCAACTATTGAGCAAGGGCATCTGGTAGACCAGAGTCCCCTAATCAAACCAGCTCCGGAAATTAAAATATCTTTCCAAATACCAGTGTGCAGAAGACATAATGTGAAAGGGACACATCTAGACTATGAAACAGTAACATCAAAGAAAATTTATACTAAGAAGATTTGCATCTGACTATTTTCAGTCTGAAATCAGCCAATGTGGAAAAAGATCTCATTTTTAAATGTCTATTACAATTCTAAGTACAAAGATCATTTTTGGAAAACTATAAAAGAAGCATAAGCCATAAATACATATTATTCCCTTCTTCTAACCCAATAGTTTCACTCTAAAATCAGTAAAAATAAATTAGGCAAGCATCTGAGATTCTCATTCTTACTTTTTACTCAATAATAAATATGAGACCCACAATGAAGATATGAGACCCACATCATCCAGAATTACTGTTTAGTAATCCACTTGATCTACATTATAAAACTTAAGTTACATTCTGCTTAAATGTTTCCAAGAAAAAGGAAGATTGAACTTCTTTTTTTTTTCTTAAGTTCTAGCTTGAAAAGCTGTCACTGACAACTGCTGGAAACATGCAAGAATTGTTAAAAAAAAAAAAAAACGAGTCTTAATTCAATGCAAAGTCACTTCACAACTGGTGGCTCTACAGGGGTTAGGAATTAGGTAAGAGGAACAGGTCAAGTGGAGTGAGAATGCTAATACAGAGGAGTCATGCTAGAGACAGAGGCAGGAGTGCTTCTGTAATCCTCCTCCAGCTGCTAAAGCCAAGCACATGGCGTCAAAATAGGCTTTTTCTCTTTGTGAGAAAACGAAAGTTGCAGAGTAGACAAAGAAACAAGACAACAACATTGGAAGTCTTCCGATGGCAAATTATTAATGCCTTCTCTTTGAGAAATTGCAAGCAGGCAGAAAAAGGTCTAACCTGAAGAGAAGGATCAAAGTCTGATACAAAAGCTTTGATGCTCAAGTTGCTCTGTAGCCCCAAAGCACTGTGGAGTCATGAATGCAGCTGGGAAGATTGTTAACTCCAAACAAATTTTGGAATAAATTGGTTACTTAATCCCTGGGAGGATATAGGAGTGAGATTAGGTAATAATTAGTTTCCTCTGAAATTTAGTGATGGCATTTAATCTGAAACTAAATATTTATATTTCTTTAGGGTTTTTTTTTGCTCTTGAGCTTCGATATTTTAAAAATATATGGCAATGTTAGTCACTGGTTTATATGTTATATCTGAATAAAAAAGTTTATTTCTCAGAAGAGAATATTATTGATTTAGTTTGGTGGTATGATGTGAAACTAAGCTATCTAACCCTGGAAGAAGCCCAGCTGAGCTGATCAGACAGTCACAGCCCTACAGCCCTGTTCATCCTCAGACAACAACCCAAACCACTGACATGATGGGTCAAGGAAAAATAAAATACCTTTAAGCCCACCTTTACAGTCTGAAACTTGAAGCTGTACAACAATCAATGAGCAGGTTAAGTGAAATTCTGATTAATCTATTAATCCAGTCATTCAATACACATATTTAAAGCTCAATTTGTTTTAGGTCCTTGCCAGGGGCTAGAGACAGAGATGCTAAGATTCAGTCCTGCTCTCAAAATCACAATCCAGAGATCACAGACCCTTAGGCTTTGAAGAGGTCTTAAAGGTTTTTTCTTTTTTCTACTATTCATGCTAATATTGCAAACTCCTTTAAGACAGTCCTACCCACTTTGTCATTCATAATCTGGCTGTACATCTTTAATGAAGAGAAAAACCAACTTCCTTAGGAAGAAAGGTTTGTTGTTGTTGTTTTTTTTTTTTCGTTTAAAAAAAGTACAGATAAAGTAGGGCTCAATATTATGCCAATAAATAAATAAACTGAAAAAGTAGCCACATTAATTAAGCCTCTGAAACTAAATTCCACCTATTTTTTGTTCAGCAAAAAAAACAAAACAGTTTATAACCAGGTAAATGGTACATGTGTAGCCATGTTGTTAATTGTTAAATATCAAAATACTGCCTTTAATGTAAAGAGCTGCTTAAAATCACAATATTCAGTCTCATTTATTGATCTCCAGATCATTCACACAGGCGGTATTTTACAAAAGAGATAAACTGAAACCAGAAGCAACATGATGCAGTTTAAACAAAGAAATGTCTTAGAAGCCTATGTTCTGTCCAACCTGATTACTTTTTCCAGGACTTAACAGGGCCAAGATAGGATACACCACATTTCTACATAATGGAGTAGGAAAACATGACAATATATCTTTTTAAACAGAACAGTTTTTTAGTATAGTAACAATGGACCTTTGGGTACAATGGAAATCACCTTGCCTTGATTTTTGAAAAGTTGTTTGGTTGTTATCATCACTATTTTTCTTGAATTTAATCTTTATTATTATTCCCTTGTAGTAAAACACAATTGATCCAAAATGTTTGAAGAATATTCCTATTCTCTGAAAAATATGATTACCTTAAAGTCACAAACATTTTTAAAGTACTTCAAAATATTTTAAAAGGCAATAAAATATTTACTCCTAGCTTATGCCAAACAAAATAATAAAGCTTCAGAAGGGATTTTAACCATTTCTATTAATCATCAAGAAAATTTCTTATAACCATTAAGAGCATCTCATTTTTGTGATCAAAAGATCTAGGTAAGAGTCTGGCACAATGATTTGTTAAATTAATGAATAACTTGAATTCATTGATGAATAAATAAATGAGCACGTAACATCTTCAAAAGAGCAGTAGAGCTACCTTGTTCAAGTATAATCTTGTCAGTGACTAAACAGTCCATTCCTAGTTTGTCTACTTCATTTAAGGCTTATTCATTCCTTTTTAGTATATTAATGACTCTTAATCATGCAAAACATCACCTATAATTTCATGTTTATTAAGTTATTAGATGTTTTCAGCTTTAACTTTTTGGTTACATAACTTTTCTTATTTGTTAACTGGCTATGAAAAAGGATTCTTCACCGTATAGTATTTTCCCTAATGTATATATAAAATTTTAATCATAGCTTGTCATAAAAAATTGTTGAGAAATTACTCACAGAAAATACTTCTTCCTTCTTTAATTGTCCATAGTCATAAAATAAAACTAAGTGAGAAAAATATCAAAAAATAAGAAAGAGACTTTGAATCACATTTTTCAAGCTAGGCCAAATACATCAACTTTTATATTTCTTACATTAGCACTTTTTGTCTTACTTTTTATTTCTATTCATTTCCTTGAATATAAGTCCCCTGCCTGATTTGCTTGCTTTCCATTTCAATGTCCATCTTGCTCATTCCTTTTCTTGTTTGCTTTTGCAACATGACTTTCTCTGTAGGCACCATCTGCATTTATCCATAATTCTCTAAATTAACAACGAAGTTACCACTGAGCTTACCTGATGTTCAGAATTTTCTCTAACCCACTACCAATCATATATTTATATAGTTAGGCTATCTAAGGTTTTTGTTGTATGCTTTTGTATCTGTGTAAACGGAGATTATCATAGCTGATGCTTTAGCTGAATAGTCCTTCCTTTGTATAATGGTGTAAGACCAGAGCAACTGCAACCATATGCTTTATCTACTCTACTTACCCATTAGAATTAAAACGAAGAACAGAATTTCTTTACTAAACTCCAGGTAGATAGACAAGAAGCCACACCACTTGTACATAGGCTAAGGGAAAAAATAGTTTTATTTTTCTCTTCAGGTATTCCTGCTACACTTTTCAGCCAGCTGTAATGTATTCTTGCTTAATTCACAGATTTATTTTGACCCTTCTCCAAGGTTGCTGTGATATAAGCAACTCAACATTGCAGCAATTGTACTATCCAGGAGAAGATTACTTGTGATAAATGAAAGCTAAGCAGGGGTCACTAGAACTCGCAACAGAACAAAACATATCATCTTTTCTGTCAAAATGGAAAAAAAAATAGCCTTTAGTTAAGTTACATAACTACATTTCCAGGTGTTAAATATTCTTTAGCATATAGTCTGAAAACCATCTTTTTTTTTTTTGAAACGGAGTCTCACCTTGTCACCCTTGGCTGGAGTTCAGTGGTACAAACTCGGCTCACTGCGATTCTCCTGTCTCAGCCTCCTGAGTAGCTGGGATTACAGGCACCCACTATGCCCAGCTAATTTTTTGTATTTTTAGTAGAGATGGGGTTTCACCACTTTAAAATCATTACAATAATTTCAACAAATGTTCACTCAATAGGCAGGCAGGCTCTTAAAACATCAGATCTCATTTGCTTTATTCTCCTACTCCCACACACCCTAATCTCCAGTGTTGTTCAGCAATAACAGATTATAATAACAATACTTTTTTAGCTTGTCTTCTGTGGTTTGCCATTGGATCAATAAATGGGTGCATTAAGCCATTATTTTCAAACTATTGAGGCAGTCCAGACACTGTTGTTCTTCACCAACGAGGAAAGCCCTCATCTAGTATCATCCTAAACGGATGAGCAGCCACAGAGTGCTAATTTTCTCTGTGCCCCATACTCACAAGGAAGCAAAACAGAAACTCAAAGGACTTTATTCTTGAAGGAGAAGAGGGCCTTCCATTCTGTGGAAGTTTAGGTCAACTGAGAAATCAGAGGGAACAGTTCCCACAAGAGACCACCATCACTTCTGACAGCAACTGCAAGACTGTGCATTCCTAAAACAGTTCTCACTTTCAATAATTTGTTAGATGGACTCATAGAACTCACTAAAAACTCATATTAAAATCAGCCAAAGAGAGATGTGCATAGGGTAGAATACAGCAACTAAGTGGAACTTCCATTGTCCTGTTTGTCTGTTCCACCGAGACAGACACAGAGACAGAATTTGGTACCAATATGTGACAGTATGCATAGACTATTGCCAACCAGCAAAGTCTACCCAAGCTCCAGTGTTGAGTTTTTGCTGAGGCTCCATCACATAGGCATGACTGATTGACTGTCCATGTGGTTTTTCAGTCTCCATTTCTGGCCATCGAAGCATGAGCCAAAGCCCTACCCTGAATCACACTGTTGGTCTTTCTGGCATAGCAAGAACCAATTTAAGACTATTAAGTGTGTGCCAGCCCCCATCCTAAATAATATTATTAGACTACCTGTTGATCTAAGTCTCCAGGCAAACAAAGATGCTCTTATCAGGTATGATGCCCAAAGGCTTAGAGATTAGTTCCTAAAATCTAAAGTCAAAGAGCAGAACTATTTTGGAATAAAGTTAAATTCTACTGTATATCTTCATTTTCTCTTAAGACTTTGATTTAGGGCACTTATCTCAATGGTAAACATATTTGTTATGATTGTAACTATGGCCTTAGGAATTCTGAAGGTCAAAGGAGACCTATTTAATAGAATGTTTGTTAAGAAAGCTAGTTTATAGGAGAATATGTTTGGGGGCAAGGGAAAGAGTGATGGTGAGTATGAAATGCAGGAAGATGCTTGGTCAGAGATCCAGACTTTGGCATTATGTCCTTGGGGGCAAATACAGCAAGAGCTCTCAGGTTGACTGCCAGCAACCTCTAGCACCTGCCTAGGAGGGGACAGACAAAGCCAGTTCTGAGCCTCAAGACAGAAACAACATGAAAAGGTGTGGCTGGCAAGATGGCAGAATAGGAACAGCTCCGGTCTGTAGCACCCAATGAGATCAATACAGAAGGCAGGTCATTTCTGCATTTCTGACTGAGGGACCCTGCTCATCTCATTGGGACTGGTTAGACAGTGACGTGAGCCAAAAGCAGAGTGGGGTATTGCCTCACCCAGGAAGCACAGGGGGTCAAAGAACTCCCTCCCCTAGCCAAGGGAAATCTGGAGAGACTATGCTGTGAGGGATGAGCATTCTGGCTCAAATACTAAACTTTTCCCATGGTCTTTGCAACCCGCAGACCAGGAGATTCCCTTGGGTGCCTATGCCACCAGGGCCCTGGGTTTCAAGCACAAAACTGGGCAACAATTTGGGTAGACACTGAGCTAGCTGCAGGAGTTTTTTTACATACCCCAGTGGCACCTGGAATGTCAGTGAGACAGAACCATTTACTCCCCTGGGATGGGGGCTGAAGCCAGGGAAAGTGGTCTAGCTCAGTGGATCCCACCTCCACAGAGCCCAGTAAGCTAAGATCCACTGGCTTGAAAGTCTCACTGCCAGTACAGCACTCTGAAGTCCACCTAGGATGCTGGTGCTTGGTGTGGGGAGAGGCGTCTGCCATTACTGAGGCTAGAGTAATGGTTTCCCCCTCACAGTGTAAACAAAGCTACTGGGAAGTTTACACTGGGCAGAACCCACCAAGCCTTGGCAAGCCACTGTAGCCAGACTGCCTCTCTAGATTCCTCATCTCTTGTCAGGGCATCTCTGAAGGAAAGGCAGCAGCCCCAGTCAGGAGCTTATAGATAAAACTCCCATCTCCCTGGGACAGAAAAAGTCAAATCCCTAAATACTAATAACAAGTTCTGGGGGAAGGGGTGGCTGTGCGCACAGCTTCAGCAGACTTAAACGTTCCAGCCTGCCAGCTGTGTAAGAGAGCAGCAGATCTCCCAGCACAGTGCTCAAGCTCTGCTAAGGGACAGATTGCCTACTCAAGTGGGTCCCTGACCCCTGTGCCTCCTGAGTGGGAGACACCTCTCAGCAGGGTCGACAGGTAAGTCATACAGGAGAGCTGTGGCTGGCATCTGGTGGGTGTTCCTCTGGGATGAAACTTCCAGAGGAACGAACAGGCAGCAATCTTGATGTTCTACAGCCTCCACTGGTGACACTCAGGCAATCAGGGGCTGGAGTGGACCTCCAGCAAACTCTAGCAGACCTGCAGCAGAAGGACCTGTTAGAAGAAAAACTAACCAACAGAAAGGAATAACATTAATATCAACAAAAAGGGCATCCACACAGAAACCCTATCCGAAGGTCACCAACATCAAAGACCAAAGGTAGATAAATCCACGAAGATGAGGAAAAACCAGTGCAAAAAGGCTGAAAATTCCAAAAACCAGACCACTTCTTCTCCTCCAATGGATCACAACTCCTCACCAGCAAGGGAACAAAACTAGATGAAGAATGAGTTTGATTAATTGACAGAAGTAGGCTTCAAAAGGTGGGTAATAACAATCTCCTCTGAGCAAAGGAGCATGTACTAACCCAGTGAAAGGAAGCTAAAAACCTTGAAAAAAAGGTTAGATGAATTTCTAACTAGAATAACCAGTTTAGGGAGGAACATAAACCACCTTGGTAGAGATGAAAAACATAGCACATGTGAAGCATATAGAAATCAGCAGCTGAACTGATCAAGCAGAAAAAGGATATCAGAGATTGAAGATCAACTTGGTGAAATAAAGCATGAAGACAAAGATCAAAGAAAAAAGAATGAAAAAGCACAAATAAAGCCTCAAAGAAATATGGGACTATGTGAAAAGACCAAACCTATGTTTGACTGGTGTACCTGAAAGTGATAGAGAGAATGGAACCAAGTCGGTTCCACTTTTCAGGATATTATCCAGTAGAACACTTTTCAGGATATTATCCAGTAGAACTTCCCCAACCCAGCAATACAGGCCAACACTCAAATCCAGAAAACACAGAGAACACCACAAAGATACTCCTTAAGAAGAGCAACCCCAAGACACATAATTATCAGATTCACCAAGGTTGGAATGAAGAAATGTTAAGGGCAGCCAGAGAGGAAGGTGGGGTTACCTAGAAAGGGAAGCCCATCAGACTAACAGTGGATCTCTCTGTAGAAACCCTACAAGCTAGAAGAGAGTGTGGGTCAATATTCAACATTCTTAAAGAAAATAATTTTCAACCCAGAATTTCATATCCAGCCAAACTAAGCTTCATAAGCAAAGGAAAAATAAAATCCTTTACAGACAAGCAAATGCTGAAAGATTTTGTCACCATTAGGCCTGCCTTACAAGACCTTCTGAAGGAAGAACTAAATATGGAAAGGAAAAACCACTACCAGACACTGCAAAAACATCAAATTGTAAAGACCATCGACACTATGAAGAAACTACATCATCTGACAAGCAAAATAACCAGTTAACATCATAATGACACTATCCAATTCAATCCCAGTACTGGGTATATACCCAAAGGATTATAAATCATTCTATTATAAAGACACATGCACATGTATGTTCATTGTGGCACTGTTCACAATAGCAAAGACTTGGAACCAACTGAAATGCCCATCAATGATAGACTAGACAAGGAAAATGTGGCACATATACACCATGGAATACTATGCAGCCATAAAAAAGGGTGAGTTCATGTCCTTTGCAGGGACATGGATGAATCTGGAAACCATCATTCTCAGCAAACTGACACAAGAACAGAAAACCAAACACCACATGTTCTCACTCACAGGTAGATGTTGAACATGGAGAATGCGTGGACACAGAGAGGAGAACATCACACACTGGGGCCTGTTGCGGGGAGGGGAGCTAGGGGAGAGATAGCATTAGGACAAATATCTATGTAGATAATGGGTTGATGGGTGCAGCAAAACACTATGGCACATGTATACCTATGTAACAAATCTGCACGTTCTGCACATGTATCCCAGAACTTAAAGTATAAAAAAAGAAGAAGAAAGAAAGAACATGACCAGCAGCCTGCACACCACATGTAAAGAGATTCCTCAAAGCTCCTCTAACCTAGCAAGATCTCCCTCCTGATGACGGCCAGAGCTCTGTCACCATGCAAGCAATGTTTTGTGTTTTCAGAGGCTCCTGTTAAAATGTAAATATGTTCAACCAGTAGTACCTGTGAATGCTTTATTTTGAAGTTGCTTATTGGGAAAAGTGATGGAAGTACATTTTTATTTTACTTTAAAGTGAAGAGAAGGAAGAACAAAAACAGGAATTATGAAAACTGCACAAGAGCATAAATGGAGAAAGACGCAAAAAGCATTCCCAACTCCGCATTACTTCCTCTATTTCTCAGCCAGAACAGTGCACAGGGTGGTAAATTGAAAAAAAAAAAAAAAAGGTCTGTAGCGTCCCTTGCAAGCCCTGTTTATTGCTCAGTAGCTGTGGGACAAAACCATAAATCATTAGAGTTAAAGATCTTAGTTGAAGTCTTGGGTCAGCTACTCACAAGCTGTGAGTTGGGCAAATCAATTAAGCTCTCTGGGTCTCTGTTACCTCATCTCTAATTTGAGAATATGAACTCCCTCACAGAGTGGATGTCAGCTTAAATGAGGTAATGTAGGAAAGCACCTTGTTAAATGTGTTTTTTATAAACTACTATACAAACACGTTACTATTAGTTGAACATTTTGAAAGAAAAAATTTTAGCTTTTTTATAATTATATATGCATATAGCAATTTAAAAGCTATGATATATAATATGTATATTATATATAATGTGTATAGGGGTGTGCGTGTGTGTGTGTTCTCCAGAGCATGTTGGTTCTATACACTTCAAGATATCGCCATTAGAAAGGCTATATAGTCAAATGGGTTTGGATACACAGAAATCTATACACCCTTCTATGGGAGTAACAATACAAATTAGCACATTAAAGACTCTGGAAAGTCCTTACAAGAATGAATAGTATGTTAGGTTACTTAACATAGCATTTTCCAAACTTTTATGAACACAGAAACTTCATGTAATACCTCTTAAAAAACAATGGAAGTAGTGATCCAGAGAATAAATTTTGAGAAACATAGTATATTAGAGCAGATTATTCATGTTCAAAAATATATAATCATAATGCATCATGTCCTGCACATCCAACTCTTTACTGTGCTTGATCAATAAAGAAGAGATATCCAGCTCCTGTTGAGACCAAGATCCTAACCTGTGCAAGCTAAATTTGTACCTTGAATATCTTTTGAGTTTCTCAATTCTCTTACTATCACTACTCTCCTCCCTTTATCTTACATAAGATTCCTGATACCAAAACCTGGCAGAGACTCAACAAGAAAAGAAAACTTCAGGCCAATATCCATGATGAACATAGATGCAAAAATCTTCAATAAAATACTGGCAAGCCAATTGCAACAGCACATCAAAAAGCTTATCCACCATGATCAAGTAGGATTCATCCCGGGGATGCAAGGCTGGTTCAATATACGCAAGTCTATAAATGTAATTTACCACATAAACAGAACCAAAGACAAAAAACACATGATTATCTCAATTGATGCAGAGAAGGCCTTTGACAAAATTCAACAGCCATTTATGCTAAAAACCCTCAATAAACTAGGTATTGACGGAACGTATCTCAAAATAATAAAAGCTATTTACGACAAACCAACAGCCAGTATCATACTGAATGGGCAAAAATTGGAAGCATTCCCTTTCAAATCGGGCACTAGACAAGGATGCCCTCTCTCCACTCCTGTTCAATATAGTACTGGAAGTTCTAGCCAGAGCAATCAGGCAAGAAAAAGAAATAAAAGGTATTCAAACAGGAAAGGAGGAAATCAAATTGTCTCTATTTGCAGACAACATGATTGTATATCTACAAGACCCCATCGTCTCAGCCCAAAATCTCCTGAAACTGATAAGCAACTTCAGCAAAGTCTCAGGATACAAAATCAATGTGCAAAAATCACAAGCATTCCTATACACCAATAACAGCCTTAAAGAGAGCCAAATCAAGAACAAACTGCCATTCACAATTGCTACAAAGAGAATACAATACCTAGGAGTACAACTAACAAG
>PVKP010039960.1:0-19801 GCA_004027715.1 Plecturocebus donacophilus
CACCAAGAGCCGCCGAGCCGAGGCGCCGGCAAAAAAGCCACGCCAGCCGAAAGGGTCACGCTGGCGACCCGTGGGGCTCCTCCGCTGGGAATGTCCTGGTCCGTGGGCAGCAAAAATTTATCGGTAAGTGTGGCGTCCACTGGCTCTCTGCGCTTTTACTGGGAGCTGCAATCCTGAGCTGCTAGTGATCGGCCATCTTCAGATAATATTTTATATCCTTGAAATGAGTAATTTTCAATGAGAGATTGGCTTCTCTTTTGCTTACTGGTTTGAACGTGACAGAGGATTGCCTGATTGTGCCTTGAGGAGGACTCAGAAATGCTATTATAATGGCAAAAACCGCAATTACTTTAGCACCAACCTAATAAATGTAGCAGTAGCTCTATTGAGCAGTTTGATTTTCTACATTGTAGGAACAAAAGCAAGTGTATAAAATTCCAGGCTCATTATTTTAAATAAAAAGGTCTTTCTACTTAAAGGGACACAGGTGGCCTTTTATGCCACTGAATTCACATTACCCTATCTTCTGCTAAGATCTCAATGAATTCCTTCAAAGTCTTTCTGAAAACAATACTGATATTACTATTAATAAATAATTTGGCAGCCTAATTCATAAGAGCTTTGAGCCAATGTTTTTGAAAGGACGTTAAGGCTATTTAGAAAAGTAGTTTCCGACTTCTCTATAAATTTAGTACAAAACCCATCAAAATACCATTTGTCTTATTAAAATTTGACAGCATGATATAAAGTTTATTTGGAAACTTGAATGTTGCAAGAGTAGCCAAGAAGCTTTGAAAAATAAGCATAACAAGAAGAAGATGGAGTCTTGCTTAATCAGATATTAAACTATATAGTTACAGTAATTCTTCTAAGATAAATATAGCAGACCATGCTGAGCCAGCCCAATTCTATTTTGCTCGTAAGCAGAATAAATGTTTGCACTATCTTTAAATTTGCTTTCCTTCTCAGTGTTTTCTATATAATTTATGCTGTTCTCCTAGACAACTGTGCCTTACTGCCAATTTACTTATCCATTTTCATTTTTATCATCTGCCTTTACAAAAGAGAACACGAAATACAGGCTTGTTGTTGTTTATTATATCTGTACAACTGTATTATTTTATTTGTGCCAAGCAGCTCTACTATTTCCCCTTCTAATTTTTATCAAAAATTCTGCTTCTAAAACCCCTTCTCTGTGCTCCTTCCACCAGCCCCTTCTATAACTTCAGAGTATTGACAGATATTCAAAGCCACAGGATGAATATGCTTTATCTTCCTGGAGCACTAATTTTACTCAGAGATGAGAGGGAGAAGATGCTATTATTAGAGAAAGCAAGTAATTATATTATGCAGTCAAATTGAAAATTCTCATAATTTTAAACATAAAGTGGGACCTTCAGATAATTTAAAGCTCATTAGGCTTAAAGCAGGCCTTTCTACTCTAGCCATTAGAATTCTGGAGACACAAGTTCCTTTCTTTTACATAGTTGGCCCTCCATATGCACGGGCTATGCATCTGTAGATTCAATCAACCATGAATCAAAAATATTTGGGGGAAAAAGCATCTGTACTGAACATGTACAGACTTCTTTTCTTGTAATTATTCCCTAAACAACACAGAATAACAACTACTTACAT
Source organism: Plecturocebus donacophilus (assembly GCA_004027715.1). Lineage (NCBI taxonomy): Eukaryota > Metazoa > Chordata > Mammalia > Primates > Pitheciidae > Plecturocebus > Plecturocebus donacophilus. The sequence continues at coordinate 1,639 of PVKP010039960.1, forward strand.
AGCATTTACATTGTACTACGTATTATAAGTAATCTAGAGATGATTTAAAGCCGGGGTCCCCAACCCCTGGGCCATGGACCAGTGGTAGTCTGTGGCCTGTTAGGAACCCAGCCACATAGCAGGAGGTGAGCAAAGGACAAGCAAGCATTACTGCCTCAGCTTTACCTCCTGTCAGATCAACATTGGCATTAGATTCTCAAAGGAGCACAAACATGTGAACTGCACTTGCAAGGGATGTAGGTTGCATTCTCCTTATGAGAATCTAATGTCTGATCATCTGAGGTGGAGCAGTTTTATCCCCAAACCATCCCTCCTACCCCTGACCTGGAAAAATTGTCTTCCATGGAACTGGTCCCTGGTGCTAAAAACGGTTGGGGGCTACTGATTTAAAGTATATAAAAGGGCTGGGCACAGTGGTTCACACCTGTAATCCCAACACTTTGGGAGGCTGATGCTGGCAGATTATCTGAGGTCAGGAGTTCTAACTAGCCTGACCAACGTGGTGAAACCCCACCTCTACTGAAAATGCAAAAAACTTAGCCAGGCGTGGTGGCCAGTGTCTGTATTCTCAGCTACTCAGGAGGCTGAGGCGGGAGAATGGCTTGAACCTGGGAGTCAGAGGCTGCAGTGAGCCAATATTGTGCCACTGCACTCCAGCCTGGGCGACAGAGCGAGACTCCATCTCAAAATAAATAAATAAATAAAATGGAAGGATATGCGTAGATTACATGCAAATACTATGCCAGTTTATACAGAGACTTGAACATCTGAGGACTTTGGTATTTGCAGGAGGTTTTGAGACCAGTCCCAATGGATACTAAGGGACAACTGTATACCTTTAAGGATTCTCTGGTGGAAAAAATTAAAGAAACAGGGCTCTAAGACATTCACCCCTTTAATTGCCCCTCAGTTAGCCATTAATTCCTCCACAACCTGCGGAATGAGCCCTCACCCTCAGAGTGTGGACTCAGAAAGATGCCTTTCACACAGCCATCTTTTGCTCAGGAGCTGTATGTCCTATACAGAACATTTTACAAGTGATGGTATTCTTTTAAACATTGGCATTTGAAGCATGCATAACCTGAAACACAAAAGTTTAAAAAGAAGAAAATGGTTATGGAACATAACTTAAAGACCAATCAACTGCTTTAGCCGTAAGTCCTCTGTACAGAATTAGCCCTAGGGGTAGTCCAACTAGAGTCTACAATTACTACCAGAGATGTGCTTTTTTCAAGATCCATTCCAAATGTCAGAGCCTTAATTTGTAATGAAATTCAATAGAATAAAGATATGCTGTGGAAAATATGAGACTATTTTAGACACTTGTCATTTACAGAGTGAAAAAAAAATTCAGTGTCTTAAGTCAACTTAGTATATACACAAGAATACATTTCCCTTTAGGCCATTCATATTTCCTTTAATGAAAACAGTTTCAATTGTAAAAATTAACGTAAAGTATTAAGAGGTGGACCCATGAGTTTTGAAAGAGAATGGCTAACTGGTGAAACCAATTTTCCTCTGATGTAATATTTACTTGCTTGATTTATTATTCAAATATTTTATTATGTTCCTAACCTTCAAGACATTCCTTAAATGCAATAAAGCCCCAGACTTGCTTTTTCAATAGCTAGAACATTGGTGTCTATTGCTAGGTAGTAGAATCATTGGAATGGAACATGTATATTTAACGAAGGATACAGCGATGTTTAAATATCACATCAAAGGCTCGCTTTCAAACACAAACAATTTTCTCCTCCCATTCTAGTGATATTTGAACTATTTCATTTTGGGATCTCCACTATGTCTGATTTGGTTAAAATCAATGCAAAGGACCCAAATCGCCCCATTTGAAAGCAGCAGGAAATCACGGATCACGTAAAATCCTGCCTTACCAATAGCACACACTCAGGAAAGGTATACTGAATTGATTTGCCAATTTGACAAAATATATTTGTGAGAGGGGCAGAATTAGGATGTTTCTTTGCAAGTAAGCAGCCTCATCTAACTATAGGACCTCTTTTGCTCAACAGCAACAAGAATACAAAACTTGAATCAACAAACCAACAAATTCTGTTGCTAGTTCCAAAGTCAATGTGAAATAAAATTTTGGAGCAATACCTAAGCTAAATCTGGAAAAATAACCAATTTTTATTTAGCACAGTGCATTGTATAGAGAGGCAATCAATGAATGCTTTATGACTGTGACAGTGACAATACTTTGTCAGTGTTTCTCAAAATATGCTCCTTTGATCACATATATGCAGTGCTACCCCATTCAATTAATTCATGGAATATTTGCTATGTGTTCTAGGCACTGGGGATACAGTAGTAAGCAAACAAGACAAAAATTCCTACTTTCCTGGAATTTAGTTTCTAGTTGGAGTGGACAAAAGATAGATAACAGGTAAGTAAAGTATATAATATGTTAGTGGTAAATGCCTAAGAGAAATTCAATGCAGGAAGAGGGTATTAAATGTTGAAAGGGAATTAAGAATGCAGATAGGGTAACCAGGGAAGAGCTCCTGGGAAGGCAACTTTTGAGTAAAGATGGAAAGTGAAAATGTTAAGTCCTGCAGATATCTGAGGGAAAAGCATCCTAGACAATAGTGAAAGCATGTGCAAAAGCCCTGAGTCAGGAATTCGAAGAAACAGCAAAGGGGCCAGTGAGGCTGGGCATGTGAAGATAAGAAATGTAAGGGCAGACCACAAAAGTTAGGTCATGGTGAAGACTGTTTTCTCCATTGAAAGAGATGGGAAGCGATTAGTGTTTTGAGCAGAGGACTGACATGACCTGACTTGTGTTTTAACAGATCTGCTCTGGCTGCTCTGGAGAGCAGACAGCAGGGGAACAAGGGCAGAAGCAGAAACAGGAGCTACTTGTTTTAAAATGCAGAGCCGGTAATTTGTGTTTTGAACAAGCTCTCTACGTGATTGTTAGGCACAGTCAAATTTAAGAACTATAACTAAATTACCTACGCAATTGAGACAAAAATTGATTTTACAATCTGATTATTTGACAATCACTAATCGACTTCCAGTGGAGAAACTGGGCCTAAACCATTTGTACTAAATTCAGCTGACAACCTGTCAATTCAGCCAGGCAGTTTCCAAACAGTACTTCAGGAAGAGGACTTTCAAGGAATCTTGGCCCCTTGTTCGGTGACACAGGACATCATCTGAGAAGTCTCCTCTACAGAGAAGGGAACTAGAACTAATGCAATCACACAGTGGTGATGTATTTGATAAGTCACAGAACAGATGCCCCATAATATGAGAAGTTTTAGGATGCAGCTAAAATAGAGCATATGGGTGGGGACTTTTCTCAATTTTTTTAACATAAAGATTTTCATTTTATTTTTACACGGAAGCAAGTGAGCACTTGTGTGTCATTCTAAATACATATATAAATCCTAAATTTATATTCTAAGTTTATATATTCTCTACATAAATTCTCTATAAATTCCATATATATTCTATAATATATATTCTAGATTTGTTTATATGTATATCTCACAATAAAATTTATGATTAGTACTTTTTAATACATTATAGAAACTTATATTCACAACAGTTTTAATTCGTTGTGATTGAGTTTCACAATAGTAACAACTAGCATTTATATAGCACTTGATTAAGATAATAATAGGACCTAGTTCCCACAAACCATAAATAAACATTTATTTCTACTTTATAGCCACACTGCACACATACACATCCCAATATTTTACTAGTTTGCAATTTAGTCAATGTCTTATACTTATTTTTCCTATTTCATATATGCCTCTGAATTATTTCCTATTCCTCCCCTGAACTCTGTACATAGTAGGCACACAAATAAATTCTTAACTGAACACTGACTAGCCAATCTAGGGTGATGCAAATATTTAGTTCAGAGAATAAGTTAACAAATACTTGGTTCCCCTATTTATTTGACTTCTTTGGCTCCATTTAAAAACAAAATTTTAGAAATTTCAAGGGGATAAATCTTAATAACTGGAAGGAACATAAATATATTTAAAATGGATTTACTGAAGCAATGATTTAATTTTCATGAGAATAATTACATTCTGCTGCTATTTTTCCCTGAGCACAATTTCCCTAAGGTATTTCATCATTAAGGCCTGATTCAATTTTTAAAAAACATTCATCGTTAACAGTATGATTACCCAGGTACAGGTTATTCTTTTGGATAGAGTTCAGGTAATGGGTAACAAATAATAGATACTGATTACCTTCTTGAGTGGAAGAAGCCTCTAAGTGTTGAAGCTTAAGGCCGGTGTCTAATCTTTGAGGCTTTGTATACAGAAATAAATAGCAGAGGACACAGACACTGATGACAAAGGCAAGTAAAACAAGGGCAGCAATTCCTAATCCAATCAAGGCACCAATGCTGAGGAAAACAGAAAAAAACATGTGTCACACAAAGTGGTTTACACTGGTTAAACTAAAGAGAAGGTGAAAATATATTGTTAGTTCTTGTTCTCAGTCATTCATAACCAAATTGTATTTTAGCATAAACAGTAACTGATTGAAATCTACAGCTCACCTTTTTCCACCACCAAATTCTTATATTTCTCTATAAGATTTTCAATCCTCTTTTAAATTTATACATTACTTTTTTTCTTTTTTTTTTTTTTGAGATTGTGTCACACTCTGCAGCCCAAGGTGGAGTGCAGTGGTGCAGTCTTGGTTCAGTGCAACCTCTGCCTCTTGGACTCAAGTGATTCTTGTTCCTCAGCCTCCGGAGTAGCCAGGACTACAGGTGCACACATCAGGCCAGCTAATTTTTTGTATTTTAGTAGAGACAGGGTTTCACCATGTTGCCCAGGGTGGTCTCGAACTCCTGAGCTCAGGCGATCTGCCAGCTTCGGCCTCCCAAAGTGCTGGGATTATAGGTGTGAGCCACCATACCTGGCCTATACATTACTTTTTTTTTTTTTTTTTTTGAGGCAGAGTTTTCTCTTGTTGTTCAGGCTGGAGTGCAATGACATGATCTGCTCACCGAAACCTACGCCTTCTGGGTTCAAGAGATTCTCCTGCCTTAGCCTCCCAAGTAGCTGGGATTATAGGCACCCACCATACCCAGCTAATGGTGTATTTTTAGAAGAGATGGAGTTTCTCCATGATGGCCAGGCTGGTCTCCAACTCTTGACCTCAAGTGATCTGCCCGCCCCAGCCTGCTGGGATTACAGGCGTAAGCCACTGTGCCTGGCCAGCCTATAAATTACTATTAATAGGGAAGATCATATGTTCATATTATAGGTTAGAGGTCACATGATTCTCTAGAGATAATTCAAAAACATCTCCATCAAATAAACCCTTATTATTAATATATTTGAGAAGGAATGATCAGGTTCAACAACACGTGATGAATAGAAAAATATTTGTTTCTGCAAAAGCACTAAAGACATATGTGAAATGCCATCTGTTGATATACAAAGCCAAACTATTATTTAAAAAAAGGAGAAAACAATTTGAATTAAAGGAAAATGGTATTTGTGAAATTCATATAAAGTTCATGTTCAGTTTGAGTTTTTCCTTTCTAAAAAGGCATAATGTCAATCGCTTCTAGCATTAAGGAAGAAGCCCTTGTATTTTTCTCTAAAAATAAAATGTGTATCTGATTGTATTTACTCCACCTTAGATTTGTAATAATTCCATCTGATGCAGTTACCTATAAGTCTAATCATTTGAGAAATATAGTTTTCATAAACCTGTGAACTTAATATTACTAAATGGGAAAAGAGCTTGGGGGAAAAAAAGCAATCTCGAAAGACTAATATGCTAACATGTACTTCTTGAGCCATAGTTTGTTTTAATTAAAATCTACCAATAGATTGTAATCTATAAATAGATTTTAATCAATTTTACTCAAGAACAGATACTTCTGTTGACTTCACAGTAGTGTTGCAAACACTTATTTAAAGGGTTTAAGAGCTTAGCTTGTAGACAGTGTTCAATAAATGGAAATAAATAATAACTGACTGCTGATTGATCTACCTGTATTTAGAACATACATCACTGAAAAGTAATGATCTTTTTCTTCATTATCTTCCTGGCTTGCCTTTAGGCTTCTGCTCTTTCCCTGAGATTAGGACCCTGACAAGTTTGACCTGTACTGAAAGGGAGGGAAGGGAGAACTTGACTGGGGATGCCAGGAGCACTGTTGCTTTGGCAGGAAGGAGAACAGAACTGAAAGTAAAGAGCTAAGCTCACTCCACTTGCTCTGGATTTCAGGAGACAGAGCACCCCTACAAAGAAGAGATTGCCTCCTGAACCACTCACATCAAGTCAGACTTCCAGAGATTCTTATGCTTGGTTTAATGTCAACCCAGTTCCATTAGCCCTATAGATGAGAGAAGGCTGGAGAATTTTATGGCTAGAGTCACTGCAGAGTTACATATTTCAACTTGTGGTTTGCTCTCACTGGATGTGCTCTCATCTAAAAGGTAGATTCCTTATGTTTGGCGACTTCTCTTTTATACCTGTTTGCAGCAAACCTAACTTCTGTGCATTTTAAGTGTCAGGGAAGGTTAGGCTTACTTCACTATACACAGATACATGGGAACGTAATCCACTCAATATTATCTGGTGCACAGAGCAGATTGGAGGCTAGACATCTGGAAAGATTCCTCAAACAAGAACCTGACTATTAAAAAAAAATCTTCAAGGTAAAAAAGTAATTTAGTCTATTTGAAAGCAAAATTGTCAGTTTAATTACCTTCCACATACATTGTGTGGGCTTTCAGAGTATAGATTAAAAATCCAGACCATGCAATTTGAAAGAAAAACAAAACCAAAGCATGCCATCCCTGCTTTCTGTTAAAAAAGAATGTTTTTCATAATACTGACAAACAGTTTCAACGTCACGGTTCACTTTATAGAAATGTTGCTTTATGCATGCACTCTAGGTATAAACTCTCGGTGAAGATGGAGCTCCTAAAATATTCATTTCAATAAATACTTATTAAATAGCCACTCATGTATGGCCTTGTCCAATAGGCCTTATTTTCCTAAATCCTGGAGAAGGTTACCAAGGAAAATCCTAAGAACACAGGGAGTCATAGGAGGAGAAAAGATGGGAGGGGGCCAGGCACAGGGAAGGAAGAATTATCCTTTTCTCAGCACTATATGGCCGTTGCTTTACAAGCTTTGAGAGAGGGTCTGCAGCTGCTATCACATCAATGCAGCAATTCTCCTACTTAGGAAGTTCACTTACCTTGTGATAGCCACAGCTGTGCCTTTCTCCAGCCACTATAGAATCTCAAAACAAGGGCTAGTGACTGTTCACAGCTGAACTATTTTAAATTAGGAGTGGAGAGCAAAGAATAGGAGGGAAATGAAGCTCTAATAAATTTATGCCCTATTGTGTTCTCAGAGCTCAGTAACTCACAGGAACCCCAGGTTTAACACTGTCAAACTGTCAACGTAAGTTGAAGTGATTTTTCTGTTTCCCAGGAATGGAGCTGCACTGTCCATTTTGTCAGTGCTGAATGAAGACTCCAGCAAGCTGTTCTCGCCTTTATGCCATCGTAAGTCTTAGGAAGGTTTTATGTCCACTGTTGCTTGTCATTTTGGAACTATTCAGGGATATGAGAATCTCAGGCACATTTTCCAATTGAGTTTGACTTAGGAATTGCCAGTCCCCGTTAGAGGTGCTTCTGCTATTATTAACGCCTCCAATGACCCAGAGATAGATTACTATGTTATTTTCCAAAAGTCAGGATAGTAAACCAGTGCAGTACAGATTTCCTCCCCATGTAATCTACTAAGGATAAGCTATCGCTATTTTCTGACATTTTGCCCCTCTCCAGCAAAATACAACTTTGTGAATTGAACTTACTGGAAGATAGGCAATCTTTTTGGGACTTTTTGATGTTTGCAATATAGAAAAATATATTAGTACTTTATTGCTTCAAGAAGTAACAGTCATTTGCTATAGACTTGGCATGTGTGTTAAATTCTGAGTCATCTAGGAGATGGGAGACATAATGACAATACTTTATCTCTTAGTAACAGAATCAATCTCTTCCAACCTCATAAACTAATGAATATGTACAAAACAATTTAAGGTGGGAGCTCTTTCCTTGATTGTCCGACCCTATTCATTCTCCAAGCAGAATGAAAAATCAAGTTTAAAGTTTGCTGTCCTTCAGAGTGGAAGGGGGAAAAGCAATTCATAATGAAAATGTCTACATCAATACTAGTTGGAATAAGTAAAATAAAATTGCCACTATAGGAAAAACAGACAAGAAAGACCCCACCTTAGAAAGTCTCTTCACATTTCAGCAGTAGCCAAATAGCTCAGGTTTCGAGAAAGGGGGTGTCCTGTTTTACAGAGTGTGTGTATTCATAGCAACCAAAAGCTGTACCTTTCATGGTGTCTCCTCAATTCTCTCCAGGGTCAGGGTCAGATCCTCGGAAAAGGGCAAGTCGTAAAGCCCAGTTGTTTGCACAGGCCCTCAGGAACACACACACACACACACACACACCCTATAAATTATATATATATGTGTGTATATATATATAAATATATGTGTGTGTGTGTGTGTGTATATATACCTTTTTTTTTTTTTTTTTTTTTTTTTAAGAATACAGCCAATTCCTTCACACCCCTCGAAGGGTCTTAAAATACTCCGGTCCTTGTTAATGTAGTAAAAAGAGCCCCGAAGGAGCCTCTTTTCTCTTCAAATACAACAAATAAACAAACCAAAAAGAGGATTTTAAACCTTCCCCTTGGGTTATCTGCCTGTCCTCCCGCTCCACCAGCAGAGCTGCCAGCCTGGAACTGGCCCCCGGCGAGGGGAGCGCATTCGGCTCCCGCGAGGCGGGCAGGGAACCCAGCGGGGCCAGCCGGGCGGGCCTCGAGAGCGCCCTGGGCGCAAAGTCCGCGCTCCTCCCGCGCGCGCCTCGCCTCCGGTCCTGGCTCCCGGGGGAGGTCCCAGCCCGGCGAGATTTCTCTCCCCGCCCTCAGAGGCTCCGCGTCCTTCCGTCAGGACCCAGCCCAGGGTAGGTGGCTGGGTCGCGGAGGTCCTCTGGCCCCGGCGCGGCTCCGCTGGTCGCCTCCCTAGTCCCCCGGCCGGCCGGCGCACGCGCGGGCGCTCAGCCCACCTGAGGCTCCACATGTAGCTGTGCTTGTAAGGGAAGTAGCTGCCCGGCTCGCTGCAGCAGTACTTGAGGTCGGCGAAGCCGCAGCAGTACAGGAGCGCGGCCCCCTCGCCGCGCCGGGGGCACTGGAAGGGCTCCACGAAGCTCTGGTTGAGGCTGTAGTAGCCGGAGCACAGCCGGCTGGCCTCGCTCATCGCGGGCAGGGGCCGGGGGGGGCTCGCGAGGGCCCCGATCTGCTCTCGGATCGCACCCGTGCAGCACCCCCAGAGCCCGCGGACCCCTCTGCGCCCGCTCGGCTCTCCGGATCTGGGCTCTGGCTGCCTGGGCGCTCAGCCTTCGCGCGCCACCTCTGCCTTCTCTCCTCCCCTTGTCCACATGGTGTCTGGGCGCCTTACTCTCCCCTCTCCCTCTCGCTGACGACCGGTTGCTCCTTTTATCCGCCCATCTCGGCCCCTCGTCCACCTCTCCTCCCGCTCCCCTCGTCCGCCTTCTTCCCGCTCGGCTGACTCCCCTCCACTCTCCCTCACTTCATGAGCAGCCTGGAGACTTAGCTGTCCCCACTCCACGCCAGAAAGAGCTTTCACCGGAGTTACATGTGGGACGTGTTTTCAGTCCAGGCAGATGCTGGCTAAGTGGCAGTTTTGCCTGCCCAGGGACAGGGCAGGTGGGTTCTGGGCAAACACATCAGGCCTGCTGGAGCCTTCATCGCCCGGCCATGGACCCGAGGAGGAGAGGAGAGGGCCGAATGAAAGGCAGCTGAACACTAGCGAGGCGGCGTTGGTGTTCTCTTTCTTTGGGAAAGAAATGTGAAACATTAAGATCTGCCCACTTAAAAAAAAAAAAGAAAGAAAAAGAAACAAAATCTCCTCTAACAACTAGCCACGCTGCAGTTGCGTTCCGTGTTCAGCTAAAAAAAATCCGGAAAGGATAAGAAACGCAAGACATGAAGGTAAAGAAAGTGAGAACTTTCTAGAGCGGGAGGCAGCAATGCGGGTGAAAGGCACAGGAAGTGCGAGCGCGGTGGCTCGAGTTGGGCGTTCGAGACCGGCCTGGCCAACATGGAGAAACCGCGTCTCTACTGAAAACACAAAATATCAGCCGGGCATGGTGGTGCCGCGTGCCTGTAACCCCAGCTACCCAGGAGGCGAGGCAGGAGAGTCGCTCGAACCTGGGAGGCGGAGGTGGCCCTGAGCCGAGATCGGACGTTGCACTTCAGCCTGGGCAACAAGAGCAAAAGTCTGTCTCAGAAAAAAAACAAAAAAGGCAGAGGAAATAGAGAGAAAGAGCCCTTGTCAGTTTTGATGTGCTGTAGGAACTTCTTTTGTCTCCTTTTTGTTTGATAGTTCCATTTTCTTGGTTGGTTTGTTCACAAAGCCTTTTTAAAATAGCGATAATAATGTCTGCTTATTGTAATAAGTTATACAACGCTTGGATGTATAAAGAAAAAGATGATAAAAGCCTTACGGTGGCAGAGGAGGCGATTACAACATTCATAAAATGTACAAGATAGAGCATTGTTTCTTCCTCGTCATTTCTGCTTCCTTCCCTTGACGAGGGGCTTGATAGGATCCCAGACGTCATGAATTTTACCTTGTTCGTTGCTGGACGTTTACTATAAATATTCTCGAGCTTTGTACTGGGACACAGTTAAGTTCCTTGCAAACAGTTTGAATCTTTCAGGTTTGTTTTTAGTATTTGTTAGGCAGGACTAGAGTAGCCTTTAGGACTGAATTTTACTGAGGCAATACCCTTCGAATTATTCTATCCAATACTTGTGAATTATAGGGCTTACCATTCTGACCATTGGGAACTCATTTCAACCTTGTGAGGGCTACAAGGATCGTTGTTCCCTCTGTTCCTTTCAGGTGATTCTTTTCTGTGGTTCAAGTAGTTTCCTCCCAGGCATACAGTGATCAGTACTCATGAAGATTCTGATGATCTCCAAAGTGCTCTCTCCCTCTCACTCCCTCTCTTCCATTCTCTCTCTCCAGCCCTCTCCTTCTGGTACTCTGTTCTGCTGTGTCTAGCCACTCTTTCCTGGACTTCTCAGCTCAAGTTGACCACTGAGTTCTACCTGGCCTCCACTTCCTTGTACTGCAAAGGCCTGGAAACTCTCTCCTACAGTGATCTGGGCTCCTAAGGCTCACCTCACCTGTTTCCCCTCTCTCAAAGATCACTGTCCTGCACTACCTGACATCCATGTCCAAAACCAATTGTTTCAGGTGTTTTGTTGTTTCATTGTTTCAGGCCAGAAGATCAATTTGGTCTCTATTATGCCCCTATTCCATGGCCAGGGGATTGGACCTGATTCCAAGTAGGCCAGTTAGGGTCTGTCCCCTGGAACTGGAATTCCACCCATATGGACAGGAAGCCATAAGAAGTTAGTATACAGGAAAAAGAAAAATGAAGCAAACGGTAGCAAAAAAAGGTGAGTAGAAGAGTGTTGGTGGCTTTGCAATTCTTGATCAAGTTCTTTCCAGAGGCCCAGGGCATTCTTATGGGTTTCTTGAGAAACCAAATTCTAGAGCCCAAATCCCCTTTTCTGGCCCTGGTACATTGAACCTGGATTCTACTACTTGCAGCCAAAGGGTTCTAACTCAGACAGGACATCTTCAGGCAAACATGAGGGGAGGAGGCAGTTGAAAGGAAAGAACTGAAGCTCTTTAATCAATGGAGCAAGTTCCCTTGGAAGGGGGAGGAACAGGCAGCACTAGCAGACTTTTCTTCCTGTTAGGTAAGAGGAAAAGAAATTTGGAGACAGAAGAGAGGAAAGTTTTTCTGGACAATATTGATTGTCTCAGTAAAATATTGAGAGCATGAGACAACACAGTGGAACTTAGATGCTTGACAAGCATGGGAGAGACAGAGTGAACACCATAGGGAACATGCCTGGGTAGAGGCGAGTGGAGTAAAAGGATCTGGTCCAACGTTGAGGACCTGCTTTTGGTTAGAAATCACACCTTCTGGTAGAACCTCTCCAACAATGAATGGTCAACAGTCTGGGAACAGGAGCAGGGAGTCAACAGTGGGATTTGTCAGGATGATTCTCTGGGGCTATCACAGCAATCACAGATCACCTCAACACGCTCTGACTCCCAAATACACACAAAACACAGAAAAATCCAGAGACAGATACGGCCACAGAGGCCAGATTTCACCAAGCTTGGAGTACCCTGAGGCCTCTGAAGTTCAAACCAACCAAGGAGTCTTTCACCACCTGAAGCCTAAGGGCAGTGTTAAAAACCAGTTTGGAAGTCACTTGACCTTGCCTGCTGTGTAGTCCCATGTGACTAAGACCCCAGTTATCTTCCTTCAGGCAGGAGGAGTTCTGATACGGAGGAGGGTGGGGCTGATCCTGCACCAAAAGATAGCAACAAATCACATCTTTTATTTTCTCTTCTGGTATCACAAAGGTGATACTCCCCTTTAGGGAATATTCTGGAAATAAGGAGACATTTTTGGTTGTCATGATGACACTGTCCTGGCATGGAGGGATGTAGGTCAGGGATGCTAGGCATCCCGACCCCCTGTAACGTGTACAGGAAGGTGAAGAACTGTATGTGACTTTCAAATGTCCTACAGGACATTCATGTAGATGAAATATCTACTTATAATAGTCTTTACCTGGAACCTATCCTTGTGTTACAAATAAATACAATGTATTTCTTGAATTTTCCAGGAATACAACTACCATGTAAAATGAGGGAAGATTGTTATTTGTTTTGTTTGGAACTCTACCAAGACTCGTTCACAAAAATTATGTGCCAACAGTTATGTTGCTTAAGGGTTTGTATTTGTGTTGCCAACACTGCACGCTGTGTCAGCCTGCACTTGTGCCGTCACTCCGCAGTGATTTATAGCAATCGCATTCAGAGTAGTGATGTAAGCATTATGTCTTTTGGTGCAGTTGTGCTGGAGCATTTACCTATGGAAATACTGTGTATATTTTATGGTAAATTACACTCCTTTTATGTATTCTTTATGTTCTAATAAAGGCATTATATATAATTAGTGTATTTGTTTGCTAAGACCACCGTAATAAAGTAGCACAGACCAAGTGGCCTAAACAACAGAAATGTCTTATCTCGCAGTTTTGGAGGCTGGAAGTCTGAGATCAAGGTGTCAGCAGGATTGGTTTCTTCTGAGGGTTGTAAGGAGAAGGATCTGTTCCGGGTTTGTCTCCTGGACATGCCTCGATTGCTATCTTCTCACTATGTCTCCACATCGCCTTTGCACTGTACTGGCCTCTGTCCAAATTTCCTCTTCTCCTAAGGACACCCTAGAACTGGATTAGGGCCCACTCTACTGACCTAATTTGATTTTAATTACCTAAAGGCCCTGCCTCCAAATATGGTCACATTCTGAGGTATTACAGGTTAGGACTTCAATATATGAATTCCTAGAGGGACATAATTCAACCCATAGCAATTAGGTATATAGACACATGCTATTTCAAGATAGCAAAGGAAAAGTTATAGACAGATTTTTTTTAATAGATTTCTTATAAAATGGGGACACTGAGTCTGATAGGGCTGAGCACTGCAGGTATGACTTCTCACAGGACAATGGTAACTGGTGTCTTATAGGTGAGTGTTGCCCCTTACTTCTAATTTCCAGCCTAGTAGGGTTTATTGGGAATTGGCATAACAGAACAAGTGGAGAGAGACTAGGGACAAGAAATATTGGCTTTTGGGTAAAAGAAAGAGAAGGGTTCACACGAAGTTGACTTTGGCTATAAAAACAATGAAGAGGCCAGCTGAGTGCTTTGCTTAAAAGCCTTCAATATATCTTTATTTCCAAAGTTTCTATAACCAGTGACACTCTACCTTTCCAACTTTATTTTTCTCTTGTTTAACACCTTCTGCTGCTCTGGTGAATCAGTCTTCTTCCTGCCCCGGAAATATCTTAATGTATGTTTTTCTATCCAAGAAATGCCACATCTTTCTTCTCTATCTCAAAATTTTGTCCTGTTTTCAAAGCCTAACTATGGGGTTTTCTCACCCTATATCTCCCGGGAACCAATAGAATTGAGCAATTGGTAGGGAGAGTAGAATCTGAAAAGATGCACACAAAGAGGCCAGGAGGAAACAGGGGTCACGAGAAAGCTGAAATTCTGGCTTACAGGTTATAAGGCACCAGAATGGACGAATAAACGTATAGAAAACCAAAAAGAGTAAAACAGTTTCTTGGCAGTAAAAGGAGGGTTAGAAGCAGAGAGGAGAGTTGCTGAGTGAGCATAATGGTGCTAGTGGAGGTGAGTGGGGGTGGGGGGTGTTAATGAATTCTTGCTGCTGAAGGGGTTAATACATTTTGTTCCTAGGCTGGTGGTGTGGCTCACGCCTGTAATCCCAGCACTTTGGGAGGCCGAGGCGGGCGGATCACCTGAGGTCAGGAGTTCAAGACAAGCCTGGCCAACATAGTGAAACCCCATCTCTATTGCTGTTTTCCTTATGGGGATGGGACCAGCCGAGCCCGACCATCCTGTATACTCCGCACTGGGAAGCGCCGCACTGGGGCGACCCGTGTGTCTCCTCTGCCGGGAATCTCCCAGTCTGTGGGCAACAAAAATTCGTCAGAAAGTGCGGCGTCCACTCGTTCTCTGCGCTTTCACTGGGAGCTACATTCCTGAGCTGTTGCTTATCGGCCATCTTGGATCTCTCTCCTGGCTTACATTTCTTAACTCCAACACTACATTGTCAACTTCTGTGACATATTCACTTTTCTACTCCTGGACCCCTCCGATGATTTGTGAGAGGATATTTATCTTTATACTTTTAAAGTGTATATTTTGTAGGTGTGTATATGCTTTTCATGTGTATTTTATGCCTATGCAATTACATCTATACTTTTCATATTTATATTAGTATTGTTATTCGAAGTTAAAAAAATCCCCACAGTGCGAGGTGAGGATTCCTTGAGACCAGGAGTTCAAGTCCAGGTTGGGCAAAATAGTGAGATACTGTCTCTTAAAAAAAGGAAAAGCCCCCAGGGTCCCCTTTCCTAAGAGGATGGACTGAGATCCACCCTGAGACTCTCAGCACTGGCTACTTCTATGAGGTCTTTAGCCAAGGGTAGGCTTCTCTCCTGAAGAAGCTGCAGGGCAGAAGTAGCAGCCATGCCTGGAACTCAACCTGATTTATCTGATGAAGAAGGAAGTGTCTGATTTTATCTGAGACCTGAACATATCTGGCAAACTTTCTGGCCTGTGACTAAGATAAAAAGGCTCATGGCTCATGGCTCAGTGGACATGGCTGACTTATATCCTTCTCTTTTGGGATGAGCGTCACCCTGTCAAGATGTTCAAGGAGTCTATGTCCCAACACAAAGAATATGACTGAACAAGTACAGAATTGGGAGGTGGGATCCCTAGTGACTATGAAGACAAATAACAATTCAATAGGAAGTGGTTGCCACCACCAATAAGTGATACAAACACTCCTTAGAAAGTACATCACTCCATGAAACACTTGTGATCTGAGCTGAGATAAGATTCCCTCATAGCTCTTCTGAAGGTAAGAGTGTCAACAAAGGACCAGCTCCTGACAGAGGTTACTGTATCATAACATAACCTAGGGACTGATTTCTGACTCTCTTTTTTTCCTTATAACTCTCAGGATGTGGTGAGAGGGAAAAGGGTCTCTCCCTTATTTGAAGAGGCAATTTCATTGGTCTATATGTTATTTCTAATCTCTGAGAGGTTTTCTCTTGTGTAGTAACCTACACTTAATAATTATGAACTTACTTTTAATAGTCAAACCCACCTTCCCCCTCCAAGAGAAAGAAAAAGTCTCCCAGTTCAGTTAGCATTTACTATTAATCAGGTATTGTCATAAAGAGCAATTCACCATTCCTCCTTCTCCCGGATTAAAGTGGAAACTGTTATTTGTGATTTTGAGGTCTAACATAAGGACCTTATATTAGACTTCATATATATTATATATCTAATATAAGGACCTTATATTAGAGCTCGTAAGGATGAGAGAGCTACTGTTTGGACTGAGGCTGTTAAGTATGATAGAATGGGTGTTCCAGCGTTAGGTAGGTTCTAGAGAGTGTCAGAAATAGGGTAGTGCAATGATTTGAATGTGCCCCCGAAAAGCATGTGTTGGAAATTTAATAGCAATTATAACAGTATTAAGAGGCAGGACTTTTAAGAGGTGATTAGGCTACAAAGGCAATAGATTAACATCATTATCAAGGGAGAGGCTTTGTTACTGCAGGAGTGGGTTTCTTATAAAAGGACAAGCCTGACCTCCTTTTCTCTCTCTTTGACCTTCCATCATATAATGAAGCAGCACAAAGGCCCTGACCAAAAGCCAGCCCCCAGATCTTGGACTTCTCAGCCTCCATACTGTGAGAAATAAATGTCCGTTCTCTATAAATTACCTAGTCTCAGGTATTCTGTTACAATAGCACAAAACAGACTAAGACAGGTAGGCTAACATCCAGCTCTTTAGCTTTGGTTCATAGAATCAGCAATTCCCAAGGACAAAATTTATAGTCAATCTAACAAGGTTCTGTTTGATAGGTAGGTTCAGAAAAACTAGTCTAAACTAATCTTTACTCATAGATTCTGCCCGTCTTTGCTAGACTATATGGGTCTCAGAATCAAATTGGGTTGGACTCTGCTGGTTTGAAAGTCTGAGTGTGTAGAGAGTGATGCTTCTACCAGGAGAAATGATAATGCTTTCTACACACTGGGACCCGAGACTGCCTCTTGGCCATCTCAGATTCCTTACCCCTCCTTCAAAATATTCTTTCCTTGTTCTCTTCCTGGAATAAAGTGTCCACATTCTTAACTTTAGTTGTAAACTCAAGTGCTGCTATCAATACTCCAATGTCCAAAGGGATCTCACAGCTCTGGCATAAGCTGGGCCACTGTAATAGCATTGGCAGAGGCATTGAGAGCAACAGCTCTGGGAAGGTGGCACTGATCTCCCTGGTAGAAGCACAGGACCATGGTGGCAACACAGGTGGAGCTAGTGAGCGCTAAGGCTTTCAGGGGCAGTACAATCTCTACGCTGATGAAAGCTAAGCAGGCTTATTTATTTGCAAAAAATTAGCAGTTCCCCTGAATTCACCTATGAATACATGCAGTTGATTGAGAAGATGGTAGGTGAAGTGCTGGAAAAGTGGGTAGAACTGAAGCCAAAAAATGCTTTTAATTACTGTTTATATTACCTTTATGACACCAAGTTGGAGAAGAAGAATTTTTTTTTTCTACTATATCCCTATAAGAGTTTTGGTAAGAGAATTATCTAGAAAAAAACTCTTACCAAATTCTGGCCAGGCATGGTGGCTCATGCCTATAATTCCAGCACTTTGAGAGGCTGAGGTGGGCGGATCACCTGAGGTTAGGGGTTCGAGACCAGCCTGGCCAACATAGTGAATCCCCATCTTTACTAAAAACACAAAAATTAGCTGGGTGTGGTGACATGCATCTATAATCCCAGCTACTCAAGAGGCTGAGGCAGAGAATTGCTTGAACCCAGGAGGTGGAGGTTGCAGTGAGCTGAGATCACGCCATCGCACTCCAGCCTGGGTGACAGAGCGAGACTCCATCTCAAAAAAGAAAAAAGAAATTGTTACCAAGTTCTATGATTGGTTTATTTTATAAATTTTTGAAAATTTAACCATATCTTCCCATATTTTATGAGTAAAAATAATCTAAGAACATTTAGATTTTTTTACTTAGAAAAAACAAATGTTTAAGAATGTAATATATTACTTACACTAGCTATGTTATGGCAATATAACCGATATGAATTTATGAATGCTCTGGTGAAGAAAGACACATTTAATCATTTGTTAAAATCAAATGAAGTCTGATGCCAAACACCAGTCTAACTGGTAGGAAATTCAATCTCAGTCACATGTTGGGAGAGCTTTACCTCTCCCCCTGTTAGTGCAAATGTCCTGGAGAGATTGTGCAATTCTAAACCATTTTTGGGAACAGTCTGCCCCAGGTGCAGGCATAAGAAGGTGCATTTTTGTAGGTAATTAAAAGCAATAATAATGCTAAGTTAAAAATCACTCTGCTTTTTTTTTTTTTTTT
>PVKP010039961.1:0-19816 GCA_004027715.1 Plecturocebus donacophilus
ATATTTTCTATAACTCAGTAGTTGAACCTACTGGCTTGATTAGATTCAGGTTCAATTTTCTTGGGCAAGACTGTTTTATTGACAGTTGTATCTTTTTCCTTTTCTTTTATTGGTACATAATATTTGTATTTATGGGATACATGTGATATTTTGTTGCATGCATAGAATGTGTAATAATAAAGTCAGTGTATTTAAGGTATTCATCACCTCAAGAATTTATCATTTCTTTGTGTTGCGAGCATTACAAATCCTCTCTTCTAGCTATTTTTAAATACACAATACACTGCTGTTAATTATAGTCATAAGCTTTGCTATGAAACATTAGAACTTATTTGTTTTATCTAACTCTATGTTGTATTTATTTTTATTTTTTAAAATTATACTGTAAGTTCTGGGGTACATGAGCAGATTGTGCAGGTTTGTTACATAGATATACACCTGCCATGGTGGTTTGCTGCATCCATCACCCCGTCATCTACATTAGGTATTTCTCCTAATGTTATCCCTCCCCAATCCCCCCACTGCTATTCCGCCCTAGTGCATCACCCCCCAGGCCCTGGTGTGTGATGTTCCCCTATGTCTGTGTATTTTCACTGTTAAACACACACTTATGAGTGAGAACATGTGGTGTTTGGTTTTCTGTTCTTGTAGATACCTGATAGCCGGCTGTCTCTCTTTTTGTGATGTTAACAGCTATCAATGCTCAGTGTTAGCACTAATTTATGCCAACATGTTTCCATGTGTTTTGTTTACCTGAAGCTCTTTTTATAGTGTATTTTTAAGGAGAAATCACAAGAATAATATTGAGTTTTTAAATGTTTATAACAGATTATACTGTTTATCCTTGAAGGTTTGTTGAGTTGGATGAATGTGTTTAATATCACATTTATGGTTCATATTTTCTTTACTTACTTTAATCTTTTTTAACTTCATTCCCTGTTAGCATAAAATTTGCCAACATTCTGAAGACAGTCTATTTTTTTTTCCTTATAAATGGCTTGGTCTTTTTTTGTCTGGATAGCCAAATAATTTACGAGAATATGCCCTGGCATTGTTCTTCATAGATTGATTTTTCTTAGGCATGTAGTATGCCCTCTCAAAATAACATATCTCAATTTTTTGTTTTACATTTTAGTAAGCTTCCTTTGAATTTAAGTTTTTACTATCTTCTTTTCTTCTTTAGGGAAGGGGTTTATGGGTTCATTTATATGTATGTTAGATTTCCTTTTCTAGGCTTCTATAATTGTCATTTTCTCTTGAATCCCTTTTATGTACTTTTATTTAAAATATTATTCATTTTACTTATTTTCCCTAAAGTAATAACATCAGTTCTGTTTATACACTCTGCTTTATTTCACTTCTAAAATAATGTTGCTTCTATTTCTAATTCTTTCCTGAGTTGTAAAACCTTATCTCTAGTTTTCCTAATTCTAATTTGTTACCTTTTCATATCTTGTATCATTTTAATTACCATTTTGAACTTATATGAAATATTAGGTTACTTTTTGTGAACCTGTCTTTATATCATGTTTTCATTTTCTGAGGGGATATCATTATGCTTCATATACTCATTTTTTTCCCTGTAGCAACTCTCTATGGAATTTGAATGTGTTTTTTTCTACTTACCTTTTTATAAAGTTAGTTTTTAAGAACACTTTTTTTTCCCAAATCATCATGAGTTGAATTATGTGCCTGCTGTTCTCAAATGGCCCATAGTGCTTTCAAGTGAGTACCTTTGTTTACTTCAGGGTTTTCCTGTTCTCAAGTCCTTTACATTCCTTATTGCTTTCTGCTATTTCCTCTCATACAAAAGCAGACACCAGAAAAATTTTATATCTTTGTTCCCACCTGCTTATATTTTGTGTTCATAAGGATATCCTGTCAACTACTTTGATTTGTTGTCTGGATTTTTGCTTTGCTATCCTAGTTATTCTGTTTAGTTTTAAGAGATGTTTCCTTGAACTATTCTTAAAGAACAGATCACCATACAATTAAGGTGGTGGCAGGAAGAAAGGAGAAGTGTAAATTACATTGAGCTCTTTTGCTTAGGAAGTATTTGCCAAATGGAAATAAATAACTACAGTTGGCACAAGCCAATTCTTCGAAATTTGTTTGGTGGTTTTATATAGATAGTAAAATATGAAACAGTATCAATCGTGATGCATTGTTTTTTAAAAATCTATCTGTAGATTCTGTAGTCTTTGTTCTCAAATAGGTGGCTTCATTTTTTTTATGTTGTCTCTAGATCTCAAAATATTTTGTATATTTAGCTTGTAGAAACTACTCATTACCAATTACATACGTGGAATTGATATGTACTCTGTGCACAATGGAGAATGTCTCTGACGGTAAAGTGTTATTGTTCTCATGACTTTGCAGACTTAAGGACTTGACTCTGGATACTGAGAGGAAAAGTGTCCTTGTACCTTTAGGGTGAAGGGGAAGGTGGTCCAACTTACTGCTTTTCAAAGCATAATTTAAAGAGGAGATAAGAGACTGCATTATGTAGTATTACTGAAGCTCATTTCCCTAGGCAACCCCAGTGGGTTCAGATCGCTCCTGTGAGAACTAGTTCTTAAAGGAATTTTAAAATTCAGTTCACAGTTGTTATTAGTGAATTAGGCAGAGGACCTGGCTATTGGAAGGCTTCTATCAGTCCAAGAGTAAGATACTAGTAAGAACAGCAGAAATATAGAATATATCAAACACTTACAATGAGGATGAACCCAGACAAGACAGAGGGGTTAAGCAGATATACTCAGAATATTGTGTGCAAAAGGAAAGGGGGTTCTCAGTATGTTTGCTGAAATTCCACAGAAGGGACTTAGAAGGAGAAGCCCCAGAGAAGGTATTCTGGTATTTCCTTAACCAAATGGCTGAGGAAAGACCCTAAGTCCCAGAGTCTCATAAGGTCCTGTGTTTGGATCTCTCCATGAAAAAATAGGAGTCAGCCTTCCTTTTGTTTGTAATTTGAGTATGGGAAGAGGGTCTGAATTTCTTATCTCTTTGATCTTTATAGCAAGAATCAAGAACTGATGGCCAGCAAACTTGAAACAGTCCAGTTTTTTTCTTCATTCAGATTGTTTCAAACATTGCAAAGATTTACACAGCATTCCATGTTTCTGCTCTGTTTTGAAAACCAGAAGATTTAATTGTCTTGTACTCCTCCCATTAGGCTGCTGTTTGTCTAGAGAGGGTATGTACTCTGCAGTTTTCTACAGTCCCCACACGCCCCATCTCTTTGAATTTTATCACACTCCACTGACTTAATCCACTGACATAACCTTCCTTACCATTCAAGTATTTGTGTTTGCAACCTTTGTTTTATAGGATAAAGAGAATAATTACATTCCGAATGCCTGGGTCGAGTTTTCATTCCAGAAACTCTGAAGTTCAGATATCTACCCACAGACAGTAGAAGGCGCAGCAAGGGAAAGTTATTGCATATTGATAAAGAAGAGAATCAGGGCAAGATAACTGACTATTGAAAATATGCCTAAAAGAGATAAGAGTAGGAAGGGAAAGTATTTGAGAAAGATCAAACAGGGCAGCCCTGGTCATGCTCTAAGATGCTCAGGATGGAGCCAGTGGCAGCATTCTTTCCTCCAACTCAAGCAGAAATTTGATGAATTATTTTTGAATGTTAATATGTAGCCTGATTCCTCCTTCAGATAGCAATTTAAAAATTGCTGTAAACACACATAACACATTTTGGAAGGCTGAGGCAGGAAGATTTCTTGAGGCCAGGGGTTTAAGACCAGCCTGGGCAATACAGTGAGACCCTGTCTCTATAAAAAATAAAAATAAAAAATAGGCATGATGGCACACACCTGAAGTCCCAGCTACTCAGGAGGCTGCGGCAGGAGGATTGCCTGAGCATAGGAATTAGAGGCCGCGGTAAGCCATGATTGTGCTACTGCACTCCAGCGTGGGCAACAAGTAAGATGCTGTCTCAAAAAACAAACAAAATCCCATACACATAACATAAAATTTATCATCCTAAATATTTTTAAGTTCACAGTGTTAAGTATATTCACATTGTTGTGCAACAGATCTCTAGAACTTTTTCATTTATGAAAACTGAAACTTTATACCCATTACATGATTTTCTGTTTTTGCCTTTCCTCTGCTCCTGACAGCCACTCTTCTGCCTTCTGTTTCTGAGTTTACTAGTTTAGATATCTAATATAACTAGAATCATATAGTATGTTTTTGTTTGCTTGTTTTATGACTGGCACATTTCACTTAGTATAATGTCCTCATTAGTTCATTCATACTGTAGCTTGTGACAAGTTGTCCTCCTTCTTCTTCTTCTTCTTTTTTTTTTTTGAGACAGAGTTTCACTCTTGTTGCCCAGACTGGAGTTCAATGGCACGATCTCGGCTCACTGCAGCCTTTGCCTCCCAGGTTCAAGTGATTCTCCTGCCTCAGCTTCCCAAGTAGTTGGGATCACAAGCATTGTGCCACAATGCCCAGCTAATTTTTTTGTATATAGTAGAGACAAGGCTTCACCATGTTGGTCAGGCTAGTGTTGAACTCCTGACCTCAGGTGATTCACATGCCTCAGCTTCCCAAAGTGCTAGAATTACAGGTGTGAGCCACCACACCCTGCCTTTTTTTTTCCCTTTATAAGTCTGAAAAATATTATATTATATGTAAATACTATATTTTATTTATCTACTCATCTATTGATGGACATTTGGGTCCTTGTAACACTTGGGTATTGTGAATAATGTTGCATTGAATATAGTTGTGCAAATACATCTTTGAGATCCTACTTTGAATGGAGCTGCAAGAAGTTATCCTCAGCAAACTAATGCAGAAACAGAAAACCAAATACCACATGTTCTCACTTATAAGTGAGAGCTGAATGATGAGAACACATGAACGCATGTGAGGAAACAGCACACACTGGGGCCTTTTGTAGGGTGCAGAGGGAAGGAGAACATCAGGAAAAATAGCTAAGAGATGCCGGGCTTTATACCTACACGATGGGCTGATCTGTACAGCAACCACTATGGCATGTGTTTATCTGAGTAACAAACCTGCATACCCTGCACATGTACACTGGAACTTAAAAATTGATTTAAAAATAGTAATTCTTTTGGGAATATGCCCAGAAATGGAATTGCTGGATCATATCGTAATTCTATTTTTGAATTTTTGAGGAACTTTTCTGCTGTTTTTCATAGTTGCTGCACCATTTTTCATTTCCACCAACAGTGAACAAAGGCTCCAATTTTTCCACATCTTGCCAATAGTTGTTTTCTCTCTGTGTGTGTTTTCTAGCGGCTACTCTAATTGGTGTGAAGTGATATCGTGGCTTTGGTCTGCATTATTCTAATGATAGTGATGTTGAGCATAATTTCATATTCTTGTTGGGCATTTGTATATCTTCTTTTGAGAAATGTCTATTCGAGTTGGCAAACCACACAATAGAGAAATGACAGCCTCTTCTACAAATGGTGTTGAGGAGACTGGATATGCTCCTGCAAATGAGTGACGC
Source organism: Plecturocebus donacophilus (assembly GCA_004027715.1). Taxonomy (NCBI): domain Eukaryota; kingdom Metazoa; phylum Chordata; class Mammalia; order Primates; family Pitheciidae; genus Plecturocebus; species Plecturocebus donacophilus. The sequence continues at coordinate 5,507 of PVKP010039961.1, forward strand.
TGGGCCCTCACCTTATACCATGTACAAAAATTAATTCAAAGATGGATTATAGTTCACAATGCAAAATAAAAAACTGTAAAACTCCTAGAAGAAAACCTCAGGGAAGAGCTTCAAGACTTTGTTAGTGAATGTTAAATATGACAGTAAAAGCACAGGCAGGGAAAGCAAAAGTAGACAAACTAGACATCGGACGTAGACACTTCAGTATGACAAAGGAAACAACAGAATGAATAGGTAACTAACAGAATGGCAGAACATATTTGCAGGCAGCAGTACTTTCATTTTAGTATAGGATGATTCATTAAAGTCTCTACTAGCTGTTCGAATTTCAGTGCTGTAAGAGGGCAATATTTTGGAGCATGAGATCTTTTTGGAGTTTTAAAAAGTATATTTACTTTCTTTTAAGAAATATATCTGGAAACAGGAAAATTCATCTATATGAGAAAGACTTTATTGTCTCCCTTTTAATTCTTATGATGCCATCAGATACTGCCCCCTTCTATCATTTCCAGAGGTAGAGCGTCTCTTTGTCTAGCACCCATTTATAAAATGACAATGACAGTGATGATAAAATAAACAGCTGATACTGTCAAGTACTTCAAATTTTTAAGTCATTTGGTTTTTACAACAAAAACATGAATGGGTAACACTCTTTATTTTCCCTCATTTTATAGATGACCCATAAATCAAAATTATCAACTGCAAAATTCCAGTTAGAATTATTATTTTTTAAAGACTATGGGTTCATTGCCTTGACTTCCTCTTCCTCCCAAGTGATATATTTTCTTAATTTGTGATTTAGCTTTTGTTACTTATAGAGTCTTCTCTCCATAGAGATTGCCAAAGTAACCAAAGAGTTTGCTGAAGGAGAAATAAAAAAGGGTAAATACCTGCACAGTGAAGAAAACGTCACTTAGCTCACAGCTGACCTAGAGTCAACCCTTCTGATGGTTATAAGAGCTTCTTTCTCCGTTTTGTTTTTGCTTTTGCTCCTTTGGGCTCTGCAGAATATGTGGATGTGCTCTCTGGAGATAACAACTAGGAAACAGGAGAATAGGAAACACTATAAAAAGAAAGGATGCTACGTCCAATTGTGTTAAATAAAGTGCTCCATGTGGATCTATTTTGATACAAATGTTTTAGATCATTTCAGAGAAACAAGTTCTTGACTTGCTTCACACTATATACACATCCTATGCAATTAGGTGGAAAAGTCTTTCAGTATGAGTCTAGGTTATAACAAGAAATTGGGTAATTAAAATATCTTTTGTACCAAATATGGTTTCTAAAAACCTGTTAGACAAAGGACATCCACACAAAATTTGAATCCATGTAGTCTGTGGTCAATAATGATTCTCACAGTCATCAGAAAGCCTCTATCAAGGTTATTTTCACTGCTTGTAGGGTCATCAGTGCATATTGAATAACTCCTGAATAATTGGCATGTGATGTTATTCACATTTGTACTCTAGCCTTCAAAAAAAAAAGGGAAGAAAGTCAGTTTTTTGAGGAGAAAATCCAAATGATTATTTATCCCTGTGTACATAAGTATGTAAGATATTTATCCTTTCTAGTATTGAATAAGATAGCTCAATATATACATATACTTTATTGTCAAGCATGAAAAAATGTCGAGTGTACATAACGCATTTAGTAAGAATATGAATTATCAAGATTATAGTTTACATTTTTGTCAAGGCAAATTGAAATTTGCATTTGGAAATCTATAAATAATAGAAAAGGAAAAAACACATAGTACATACAAACAGAAAACTGAGGCTCAGAGAGATTACCTAAATAGCATGGTCATACAGGTAGAAAGTGGTGGAACTCTGAATCAAAGAATGGCTCTTTCGTACTCTAAAACTTGTTAAAAATTTTCAAACATTTACTCCTCTGAAAACTTCACCATGTAATGGTGGGCATTATATGGAGGCATTATGTGGAATGGAGGGCAGATTATATGGAATGGAGGGCAGATTATAGTAGAAAATGACAATATTTGGTAAGAAGTTTAATATATTGCTGCTAGCTGATATTTATTGAGTACTTACTACATAATAAGTATATACTATCTAAATTGCTTTACATGGATCATCTCATTTGATTCATCAGCAAGATATAAATAGGAATTATACCCATTTTGCAGATAAAGTAACTAAGCTTAGAAAGATTAAGAAAAGTCAGAAAAATAATATTTGCTAGATCCCAAATTGGAATTCAGGTGTCCTGATTTCAGAGTGTGAGCTCTTCAATGTTGTACCATATTACTGAATAAGTTTCTTGAATCAGCAAAATTAAAAAAAAAAAAAATACCCAAAGGGTGGAAAAAAATTTTCACTTGAGATCATACAAATGCTGTGTCTTTTAAAAAATTTAGAACCTGTTTAGAAATACCTTCATCTGATGATTTGCTGGAATACAGTGCTGCCACATTTTTAAGTTTACTGAAGAAAATAGAAAATGAACAACAGAATGAAAGTATAGATGCTCACACCACATACATTCAACATCTAATGATATATATCCAAAGTCTCACAATTGTTACCCAAGCAGAAGTATTCTAATAGAGTGTCTACTTATATAATTTACTCCATTTATTATTTTTTTTCAAAAAATTACAGATTGTGCCATTTATTATGCTTGTATAAGTAAATACTTGTCTCCTTTATAGGGGAACGAGTTTTTAAGTAGTTCAATGCCTGATTTTTAATCCATTCTTAACCAATTACTAGTTCTGTACAACCAGATAAGTCTAGTAAGACTTTAAGCCTGTTTCATCATTACAATATGGGAACCATAAATTACTACTATAATGTTTTGCAAGTTTTCAAAGATAAGTATCAAATAAGAAAATATATGTAATAACACTTTTAAGGGTGTTAAACTTTCGACACTGTTATTGTGTTACTGACTCACTATTGTTAGAATATCTAGTTAGAAGGTTTGTTCTGGCACAAATCTGTGAGACAGCTGGTGAGAACTAAGAGCACCATTTGGACCAAGAAATAGAACAAAGCTAATTGGCTACACGGGGACTCAACCCGTGTCCTTAGCCTCATTAACTCTGTGCTTTACTAAGCAAGCATGCTATTATTCACTTACTCATCAGTCTACCTTTAATGAGTCTAGCCTTCAGCTGGGCATTGGTGATATAAAAATGAATGAACCAGGGTCTCTGCCCTCAAGGAGCTGACAGTCCAGCAAGGAAAAGCAGGCAGATGAGTAAAGCAGTAGGTAACATACTGTATAATAAATCAGGGCCACAACAGAGATCTGTGAAAGTGCTTAGAAGGCACTGCCAGCACTGACTCGAGAAGTACGGCATTCATATCTTGTGACAGAATTTCTTCAGCCTAAAATTTTATTTCTTAAATTACTTAGATGCATTTAAATCCCACCGCTGAAAAATAGTTAATCTCATTCCTCATTTGGAAATGTCAAAAGTACTTTTTTTTTTTTTAATTTAAACAATGAACATTGATTATCTAACAGTTCCTGTGGGCCAGAAATTCGAAAATAGCTTACCTGGATTTTTCTGCCTTAGGGTTTCTCCTGTGGTTGCATTTAGTATGCCAGCAGTGGCTACAGTCATTCGAAAGCTTGAACGTGGTTAGAGGGTCCGCTTCTAAAATGGCTTATTCGCATGACTGTTCGCAGGAGGTCACAGTTCGCGTCTGGCTGTTGGCCGCAGTCCTTAGTTTTTTGCCATGTGGACTTCCCCCTAGGCTGGTTGACTGTCCTCATGACATGGCAACTAACTTCCTCCAGAGTGAGCAAACCAACAGAGAGTGCGCAAAGAGGAATTGGCAGTACCTCGTGTGACCTAGTCTCCAAAGTTACATACTGTCAATTTGGCTCAAAAGTGCCATTTTAAATGATCCATAATTTAATGGAAAGCTTTAAGAGCAGAACGTCTCATGTGTTTTACTACCATGTACTCTATGCTAGGCACATCTTTCCAAATTATGTAAGATGGTTTATTTCCAAACATTTGTTCTCCTATACGTTATTCATTTACATAGAGCTAGGAATGCCAACTTGCTCTTTTAAACATAATCATGTTTTTCTCCGCGATTCTCTTGACAACTAATCCATTTTGCCAATCCTTTTGTATGGAAGATTGGTCAGAGTTTTGTTTTTTAAAAAATATAACAGTGAGGTTCAATGATTGGTTACCAGTTCTCTAAAGTAAAGATTTAGATTTTCTAAAAAACTGAAAATACAATTCCATGCACACAGGAGTGCTTTATGCTTTTTCAAGGATTCATCTATTGCTTAAAGCCAGATATACAGGCCATAACAGAATACAACAAGGATGACCCCTTTTCTTGATTCTTCCAGTTCAGTCATGCTTCACTTCCACTGTACCATAGAATAACCAGTGACCCAGGTTCCTTGCTTTCCTTCCACCTGAGCCATAAATGAGAAAAATGATCTGGCCTCACTTATGTCTTGGGGTATGAGACGTGAATAGTACCCTCGAGGTTTTATTCTTTCTGAAATGACTGCTGAAGCATTTGGAAAAGAAATGATCTTATTTAATCCATCCATCTGTAAGTTTTGAGGCATGTAGGTGTGGATGGGGTGAGTGTGTAAGTAGAAATTACTCACTTCCTATCTGGTGTTGTTTAATGTTATTAATTCAAGAGTTTGAAAAGCTCTGCAGAAACAGAATGCATCTTACTGATAAGAATGTGACTCTTGCTGGTTGTAGTCCTGTCATTGTAATTATATGTTATTCAAATCAGGTTCTCAGAAGTGCAAACTACTCATCAAAAGCCAAAGAATTTCTGCTAGGGATTTTGATGTCCCTGCAGGTCAATAAAGTCATAAAGCTCTGTCACTCTAACAGCAACATATTTTATTGGCAGCCAGTATATGATTCCTGCCACTTTCAGAGATGTAAACAATTTCCATTTTGAACTATATGACCAGAATCCTGAGTATTAGAGCTTAGCACTGCTTTCATTAAGACACACATACTGGCATTGAAGCATTCATGAAACATTATTTCTTCTTTCCAATAAAAACTAATGATTATCACCCCTGGTGTTACTCATTTCCTTTATGAGAGTGTTTGAATTACAGCAATATTTTCACAACTCTTTTCATGGAACTACATATATGTTTTATAGACCACTCATGGTTAGAATCATCTTTTGTATATTTCCTTCTGTAGGTTTAAACATTTAAATCACCGACATTAAGTCCCAATTTACTGAAGATGTATGCACATTTACCTTATGCTGGGTGCTAGGGTCTCTCACAGCTTCAGCCCTTTGGACTGATTATTTCACACCAAAAAATGAAAAAAAGATATAGTGAATAGGTGTTCTTTTCTCTATGTATTAAAACATATTCTTCAAAACAGTGTGTTGGCTAGCCTGAGTTTTTCTGAATAAAAAAAGTCTCACCAGTTTTCCTGTGCTACTCTCTAGTACTTACAGCCGGGGGCAGCAGAGCTTTGTCCTGCCTGCCAATCCAGTGAGGAGTGAAGGCAGGAATCAGACTGCCCCAGTACTTGCCCCTGATGCAGATCATGAGACCTTGAGCAGCTGCTCAGGTCCATTCACAGGCACTTAAGCAGCAGGTAAGGGAAGCTGAGCTGCTCTGAACTAAAGGAGGGGCTGAGAGCTGCAAACGAGGAGGGCTCAGCTGCTGGGTCTGGTATATATATTGTGTCAAATTTGGGGGACACTTCCTATAAAATCGTGGAGAGGTTATTTATCAGTTGTCACGTATGGTAGGTGAAATACGTTTTGCCACAACTTTTGCCAAAAATAAAACGCTGTATCAGATTTAAACGTTTATTCTGCTGGCAACTATTATTATTGAATATTTAGGTAGAGTCAGTGCTGCTAATGTCAGTTAAGACATCTTCATCCCTCCCTGTACTGAAAAATGTCATATGAATTTGTATATTTGTTTCTGATACTGTTTAATCACAGCTGCTAGTTGACGTTCTTCAGTTCTGGAAATATGCGTCCATTTTCTAAAAGGCAAAGAAAAGTAAAATTTTAAGTAAGCCGTAGAGCAGATGTAGCTTAAAACCTCCAAATTATTCCAGGCCTTGCACTGCTTTAAGGCTCTATTGTAAGATTCAGTACTTTTTTATTTGTTTCAACAGGAGGATTATAGGCTTGAAAATGCTTTATTGATGTAAAGTGGGGACTGTTACTCCCCACACCTCTTCCACCCAGCAAAACCCAAAGAGAAAGCAAGTCCATTCAATCCCCAGCCAGATCTTTAAAATGTGAACTCAAATGAAAAGGCATTATTCCTAAGGGAGAAGAAAATCCTTTGTATCACTCTAAGTCACCCATCATTCCCCACTTTGATTTATGCATGTGTCATTAATTCAGATCATTCAGGAATCACCTTCAAACGGTTTTCCACAAACACAAGAGGAAAAACTAAGTGGGAGGGATGTCAGTGTCTCCTCTGCGTAAATGCGGGGTCCCGTTAGCTACATTTGGTGGCTAATCGGGAATGATACTGTGTGCTGTATACTTTCATAATTCTGAGTACAACCAAGTGCATCTAAAGCAGTCGCTGTTGAATAACACGGGTGATTTAGGATTATCCGCGCCATTCCGCTGGCAGCATTGGCCGTGACTGTCTCCTAGGTCATCATCCCGAGATAAAGGGAGGACGCGCTGAGGAAGCTCCGGCATCCAGCCGTCCCCCAGCGATGAAGCCGGGTCCCACACAGCGAGTTGTCGTGCGGTGGTGACGGCCACACCTGGCAGCGGCTCCGGTGCGTGTCCTGTGAGCAGGGCCGTGGCTTACCCGCTGGGAGCTGCCCCGCGCTGCCAGGACGGGCAGGAGAGGGGCCGGGCGCTCTTGGCGGCGGAGGGGATCGCAGGGTCGCTGCTGCACTCACAGCAGCTCAGCCGCAGCCGCGAGGTGAAGTTCGCAGCATGCACCCCGCAGCCGCGAGGTGAAGTTCGCAGCATGCACCCCGCAGCCGCGAGGTGAAGTTCGCAGCATGCACCCCGCAGCCGCGATGTGTGGAGTTCGCGGCACGCACCCCGCGCGGCTGCTCCTCACCCTCCGCTGGTGACGAGCCCGGGCGCGCGTCAACACACGGGAGAGATCCCATCGTGCGTTCTTGGAGACAGAGATGAGCTGGGCTGCGGAAGGTATGCGGCCGTGAGAAGAGTGAAAGGCAGTTTCTCACTAGCAGCTAAGTTGCAGAATCGCTTCGGAGGCTGCCCGGGGAGCGCGATGGAATGGACCAGAACAGACACCGTTGCAGAGCAAGGCACGCCTGATTGCACGAGCCGGACCCCGGGACGCAGCTTCCACTCCTGCTCTAACTATTGGTGACTGAATAAAGGCAGCGAGACTAGAAACACAATTGCAAGTGGTGTGCCTAAAAGGAAAACGCATACACTCCGAAAGGAGGGGAGGAACAACCCAGCTGGCGTGTGCGTTTTTTTTTTTTTTTTTTTAAAGGAGAATCCCTCAGGTATGTTCTTTCCTCAGCTGTGTGCACTGCTTCATCTGCATGCGATTTTGTATCTGTATTTTCTTGTCCCTTCTTTTTGTTTGCACTTGGGAATCACAACCGTGGGGTTCTCTTACTGTAGCAAATGCGTTTGGAAAATCTCGGCTCTCCTGTTTTTATAAGGTACATGATTCTATGGAGGATCATGACTTCTCATTGATTAAAAAAAAAAAATTAGAATGACAAATGATTGCTTAGTTTCCAGTCAACTTTGAGAAGAATATCTGCACAGGGACAAATAGGGTTGAGATGAAAGGTTGGGATATTCCGTAATCCCTTGGAATTTTGGGAGAAAAGAATAGAGCTCAACAGAGAACAAAAGTTGAGGACTTCTAGGAAAGGGTTAAAAGCCAAGCTGTCATGGACGAGTGTGTCACCCAGGTGTTTTTCCAGCTCGGCATCCAGTCTGAAGCAAATGAAGCTTTACCAATGACTTTTTATTCCTAGCTCTTCATCAGTCCTTCAAGAAGAAGATCCTGCAGATTTACTTTAAGAGCTGAATTGCTTCAATTGCTTGCTTGGTTCTGTTTTACAACTGTTCTATGGCGCTGAAGGAGGCAGTCTAAAAAATTCCGTTTGGTCCAACAGCATGAGTAAACCCTAACTTCTGCAATTACATCATCGATACACTTGTATCATCAAGAGAAAGATATACAACAGTAGTAATTTTGGCTGTCTGTAGTACCTAGATGGGGATGACAAAACTTAAAAATCAATTTTCCTTGTTAAGCTTTTAAGGAAAAAAATGAAAAAGGTTTGGGGATGAGTAACACACATAAAATTAGTTTTAGAATACTCTGCATTTCTTTAAGAAGCTAAGAATGTAAGTTTATATGATTTTGAAATTAATAAACTTAGTGCTTTTTAGAAAATCATCTTACCACCTTTTACTCTTCACTACTTTTCTTAAAAGGGGGTTATACTGTCAGTAAATTAAATGTACGTATATTTATATTAAATGAGCTTTTCGGAAGGGGACAAATGAGAATGAGAAAGTACTATATTTTTCTGTATATAAAATATTTAATAGATTTTTAGTGTTAACAGAGTTAATGTCAAAGCTCTAGGACCCTGATTTTTAATTATTGTTGTTCCCATTTAATTCTCATTAAAAAGTCCAAATGTAATAGACGTAAGTAGCCTTTAAATTGTCATTTGTGCATACTGTAAAGTAAATCACCACCCTGCTCTTTGAAAACTATAAACCTCATTTTTGCCAAATGGTAGCGATTCGGAGCACTTAGGCTGTAAACAAAATGAGGAAATCATTTATTTTAAAATACCACACATTACTATAACAACAATATCAAAATATGATAAGTAAGTATAGGCAATTCTTGAGACCAGAGGAGTAATTTAGAAGATAAGCAAAGTATTAAGTTTCTGTTTGTTAGTAGGGAGTGAAAAACATTGTGTGTTTCTTCTATGTTGACATCGTGTATAAAGACGCTTATGATATCTGTAGGTGAAACACTATAGCAGTAATTTTACTGAATCCATTAAATAATATTTTTTAAACTGATAAAAGATCATCTAAAAGAATATTTGAAAGTTGAATTTACAAAGTTGTACTTTTAAACTATAATGGAATTTTGTTGAGAAAGTAATTTCAGTAGAATTACCAACATTTTTTTTTTTCAGTAGAATTTGAAAGTGGCTAAGTAGGTATGAGTTTATTTCCTAGCATTCAATAATTTGCTGTTAGACTTCCATTAAAGAAATTTGGAAACTCCTTCTAGAGATTATCATCACTCTGTGCTAAGTAAATTCATACCCAGGTGAAATACGAGGTAAACATGTTAGCTAAGCCTAGAGAAATCACTTTTTATGTGCTGATTGTTAATAAAGTAAACTGTTTTCCTTTCCAGGCCATATAATAACTTGCTATGGTTGCTGGTCTTTAAATAGGAAGCGATACAGTATGTGGTGCACAGAACTAGATGCTTAAGAGACCATGGGTTATTATAAACCCCTGATAATTGCAGTGATTCCTCTTTTAATGACAAAACACACCAAATGTATGTTGGGGCTGAGGTGGGGTTGGTGGGAAGGTCCGTGTGCAGAAGAGAATGTACTTTGTTGTCTTTGCTGATTTAGGGCATGTCAGACACTTTTGATATGATAGTATCTTTTTCCCAATACTCTAGGCACTTTCATTTCTGTTAACCTTCTCAGCTAATGTAACACATAAACTCTGCCACAACTTTTCTCAAGTATTATGCCACCTGTACATTGTCTTCCAGTTTCAACATATAATCTTCTGTTATTCATTCTTTCCATCCCATAGTCTTTACTGCAGAAGGACATTCTCTAGAATCTTTGAAGGCATTAGAATCACTTTGTCACCCAAGAAAAATAATTCTCCTTTTCAGCTAGAAATTTTAGGAGTTTTAAGTACATTCCAAGTTTGTTCTGAAATACTCTTTTACAGATAGAAAGCCACTTTCTAAATAGTAGTTTGTACCTAGTATCAACTCATTTGGTAATATGCATTTAAAATAATTGTAGCAATAATTGCAAATTCAAGGTCTCAAATTTGTATCTCTGTTGTTATTACAAATCCTTTCTGGATCCTAAGTTGTCTGTGGTTGAATCACTAGGCCCCAATTTTCTTCTAGTTTTTAAAAAGGATTTATTAATAGCCCTCTCAATCTGTAGCTTTTGAGCATGCAAAAGACTGATTACCAGTTATATAATCTCTACAGAGATAATGGATGCCACAAGCGGTGTTTGTTTCACTTGTAGTCTTCTAAGGCATTGGAAGGGAGGCAGGAATAAGTATTCTAACCTCTAGGTCAAAAGTCCTCCGAAGGAGAAATAGACAAGAAGGCACACTGAATCGTTTCTCCATCTCTTGTCAAAATGGTTGTGATGTGGTAAGCATAAATGTTTTCCATCTGTTTCATATCCTAGGTATACTGTATATTTTAGCTTCGGCATATAGAAATTAATTATAAACTGGATATGGAAGAGAGTTTTATATTACTTTTTCTATATAAAGAGTTAAGAAAATATTTTGTAGAAATAAATGCTAAATTGAAAGATATGAACTCAGCATTATAAAGTGTACTCAGAGATTTCAAGGTATTTTTTAAAAGCAATCATAAAAGATGGACTTCTCTTTCAAATATTTTCCTATCTCCCTGCATTTTCACAATCCCGTCTTCAGCCTGACTTTCCTCCCAACAGCCAATTTTTGTTGGCCCAAGTCCTATGTTCAGGATAAAACATACTTTGTTTCTGAGCATTCTGGTTCCTGAGAATCTGGGTGCAATATGTCTTTTTGATGGGGAAAAAGCGTTTTCTTGAAAATATTTTGCTTCATGTGTTTTATAAGTTGAAATAATTTACTCTAGAAGTAGTTTCCCAAGCATGTAAAATATAAAAGAAAAAGAGCAATGATTGGACAGAGTAGGTGACTATTTTATTTTATAGGTGGAAACAACTAATGGCTTAGGCACATTCCCCGAGGCACAATTCTGAGAGGGCATACTGTTGATACGGTCCCAGACTAACAGGAGGAAGGGTTGTGTTTCATTCATGTCATTGTTAAGTGGCACACAACTGAAAAAATCAGACTAGTTGCTTTATTGATGAGAAATCTTAAATAAAAATTACCAGTGAGATAAAGCTAGAGAATGAATGACACATTCTAACAAGAGTCCAGTGCTTTTTCCTATCTCACAGAAAATACTGAAATCAAATCCTAGCTCAGTTACCAGCTGGCTGGGTACACTTGAACCATCATTTTTTTTTTTTTTTTTTTATAAGCTTTGGTTGTCTGTAAGACTGGTTAAATGTTCATGAAGATCCCTTCAGGTTCCCCGACTCAGAGATTCTATAGAAAACTGTGTCGTGCAGACTCTGTAGACTTGACTCCATTTGAAATGTAGCTATAGAATTACTTGTCTCTGACTTGCTTCTCCTGAGAGACTAGAGGTTTGGTAAATAACATTTGCCTACCTGATAAACTGAAGAAACAGTGTTCATGCTTTTAGAGTTGAGTAAGAAATTTGTCAACTTGTTTTCCTTCAGAAAGCTAGACAGAAGTATTGGCTTAATTATAATCCATGGAACTGCATGTTTTGTATAAGGCTCTGTACTGTGATTCATAAAATATTTGCTGTAGCTTTGATAGATGTTGAAATACTGCTACTTCATTAAGAAACAAATAGCTCACTTGACCAGCCTTTAAAAAAATATATATATAATATATATATTCATATATATATATTTATATATGAAGCAAATAGCATTAGGATACATAACTGCTAACTTTTTAAGAGTAATTGATAGAACAGTGCTTTTAAAAGTAAAATATATGTACCTACTCTACTTAATTACTGGAATAGATTGACTCTCTCTCTCCAATGTCTTTGGCTCTGGATTGGCACACTCACTGAAAATATGTTAGAAAAAAGAGGGCTGCAGGGAGCACTCACGGCTGAAGGGGCAAATTTAACCACGAAGTTTCTCAAACCTAAGGAAATGTTATATTTCTTTTTCAATTTCAAAGAGGTTTGATTGGTAGGAGGCAAAATATATAGATAAATTCATATATGTAAAAATTAATATTTGATTCTTCTTAGAAAATAATCTCTAAGATTAGAAGATTTTGCTTAATTACAAAAGAAGTTGCCCCAGTATTACTGGAGAGTGGTTGAAGAGCATATTTTTACAAAACAATAAATGATAATAAATGTAATGCTTGATAAATACAGTAAATTATAAAAATTTATAATTTTTATACTTACTGTAATTGCTTTCATTCTTTTTTTAGGCTTGAGTGGGAACATTCCTGATCCTCTCTTTCTACTTTTTGTCTTGGTAACCTGAATTTCTTCAGTGGCCTCTGCTGCTTCCTTGAAAGGATTTGCACTACCATGTCTCAAAAAGTCGAGAAATTCAGCTCTGGGTCTCTCAAGCAGCTCCTCTTCCCGATTTCCTCAGTTTCTCAGACCCAAATCTCAAATCATCCTCACTGCCTTATCCTTTCTCATGGCTCATATTCAGTTGCTCTTGTTTGCTCTTTAACACATGGTCTCCAGCCATGTCTTCTGTTATCTTCCAATTAACAACACCCTAGTTCAAATTCTTATCACTTTATGCCTAGAATATTGCTTGAATCTTCCAATTATTTTATCTGTATGATCCTCTCCGCTAGGCATCTGTTCTGCATACTACTGCCAGATTCACTGTCCTAAAAAATGTTTTGAACATGACACATGTCACTCCCTGATCAAAAATTTTCAGGGACACTATATTGTTTATCAAATAAAGCCATAAATGCTTAGTATGGCAAAATATTTCTTTTACAGCCAGATCTGACTACCTTTCAAGCTTTACTTTTTTTTCTATTTCCTTATCTAGTCTCTGCCCCAGTTAAACAGATTGCTCACAGTTTTCAGATACTGACATTTTATACAATTCCACAGTACTAAATGATTTGTCTGATTATAATCGGACTCATCATACACTCTCTTATGAGATTTGTCCTTTGGTCTTGGATTACAGTTAAAACTTTTATTTTTGCATGTTAATTTTTAAAAGCCTTAGCTAGAGAATAAATCTCTTAAGTACAGTGTCTATGTAAACTTTGACAAGTTACTTAAAATTTCTGCATCTTAATTTTCACCCAGAAAATAATGACACTGTAAAGATCATTGCTTCACAGAGTTTACAGGAGGATTGAGTGAAATAATAAAGAGGAAGTTCTCAGTGAACACTGGCTGTAAATTTCTCATTATCTGTGTATGAAGATAGATGCTCAGTAAATATTTGCTTTTGTATTTGAAATGTGTGTGTTGTTAGAGGAAAAGCCTGATAAGGGAAGAGGAGTATGGTATGCAAAGTTGGAAATAAGAAAAATAATTAAAGTCAGAAGAAAACTGAAATCTCTCCTGTGTCCTAAGATGGTAATGACTTTAGCAGCACATTTACGACAAACTGGGATAGTTTTGGACAGCCTATATCTGATTAAATCAGTTGCCCTGAGATTCTAACATAAGCTTATGAGTTTATGTGTATTTTCCATAGTATTATGGCAGCAAATCTTAGTGACTTTTTTTTAATATTCTTTATTTCTTCTAAAAAAATCACAGCAATATATGTACAGAATGTACAGGTTTGTTACCTAGGTATACGTGTGCCATGGTGATTTGCTGCACCTACTGACCTGTCCTCTAAGTTCCCCCCCCTCGCCCCCCCAACCCCCAACAGGCTCTGGTGTGTGTTGTTCCCCTCTCTGTGTCGATGTGTTCTCAATGTTCAGTTTCCACTTATGAGTGAGAACATGCAGTGTTTGGTTTTCTGTTCCTTTGTTAGTTTGCTGAGGATGATGGTTTCATCCATGTCCCTGCAAAGGACATGATCTCATTCCTTATATGGCTACATAGTACTCCATGGTTATATGTATTACGTTTTACATATCTAGTCTATCATTGATTGGCATTTGGGTTGGGTACATGTCTTTGCTATTGTAAATAGTGCCCCTAGTAGAATGATTTATATTCCTTTAGTATATATCCAGCAATGGGATTGCTGAGTCAAATGGTATGTGTAGTTCCAGATCCTTGAGGAATCGCCACACTGTCTCCCACAATGAATAACTAATTTACATTCCTACCAACAGTGTAAAAGCATTCCTAATTCTCCACAGCCTCGCCAGCATCTATCGTTTCCTGACTTTTTAGTAATTGCCATTCTGGCTGGCTTGATATGGTATCTCATTGTGGTTTTGATTTGCATTTCTCTGATGATCAGTGATGGTGAGCTTTTCGAAGTATGTTTGTTGGCCA